>WHPZ01576631.1:0-16664 GCA_016617965.1 Macrosiphum rosae
TATACATTAATAATTTTTATTAGAATATGTCATATTAAGATATGATTATTAATATTTACTTACAGACATTATGACGATAAGACATGTAGGAATATAAGTGTGAAACAGATAGTATCCAAGTCTTCGTTTAAGAACAAAAATAACTTCAAGACATGTAAAATTTCCTGAAAAATTAGGTAGGTACATTAGTTTATTAACGACATGTTTTAGTTATAAGTTCTAACTAATTTAATCTTTTAAACAATAAAATATATTAATTGGTTAGCTAAATATAATAGTAACTAATAAGTTACTATTATATAAATACTTATTAATACTACTTATCTATAAATATACCTACCACACAGAGTTAATAACAAATTTCAATTGTAGTTATGATAATATACTACAAGCTAGTTGACAAAATCATTATTAATTTACCAACCAAGGTAGGTACTATGAAATTATAATTTTTTTTGTTAAAAACAAACTTATTTGGAGAAACCTAGAAATATTATTTATGTTTGATATTCAATCTATATATTATTGTAGACCTAATTGTAGACCTAATGCTTAGGCTACACGGATTTATTATTGAAAAAATATTTAAGGCTCTTATCATTGTAACACAAAAATAATTAAAAATATTACAAGTTAATATTCCCACTTAAAAATTTTTTTCACCACGGGTACTCAAAAAAAAGTACATTAATGCCAATAATTACTTCCCTTCCTGGCTTCCTCCTACTCATCTAATGTTCTAAAACGTACTACGGCTCCCACTGGGGTCTATGAAATACACAGAAATTTACAGTTGGGGAGGGGCGTTAATATATATAATATATATTTTTACATAATATACTTATATTTACAAATGTTAAGTTTTTATATAGTGAAAAATAACTATAAGAGTAAGGGACAAACACGCAAAATCCCTCGGTGTGTGTATGCCACAACTGGCTATACTGCAGTATTTTACCCAATCTAGATAATATTTAGGTATATTAAATGTATAAACATTAACGACTATTTAGAGCAAATTAAAATGTATACCGGTGGAATAAACCTGAGTGCAATCAGCAGTTTGATTCTTGACTAACTGTAACTGAGGCAATTCAATGTTTTCATCAACAACCAAAGGTACTTCTGGATCCCATTGAAATATCATATCATCAGTGGTATGAGACACTGAAATAAATCTTATAATTCAAGTTTACTGTGGTATTATACAACTTTTTTTATCTTACAGCTTTCCATTTGAAGTTTGCATTCTTGTGTATCATGTGGATATATCATGAAGTTCATTGCACAGGATAATGTTAACGTTAATCTAAAAACAAAAAATCACTTTTATGAATATACTGAATTGGTTTAATAATGAAAATAATTATTCATGTTGATAAAATCGTACTTGACCATGTAGAGAATAGTTTTGTCTTTATAAAGCCACATGTAATGATTTGGAATTGTCATCGTTTGAAATGTAACAGCTTTGGCATTCTTAAAAAACGAATCCGGTCTCCAAATGTTTTTTAACCAATCAACTTCTAATAATCTGAAAATGAGATTTATCAGACATAGGTATATTACATTTATTATATATAGGTAGTTATTACTTATTTTAGTATTTACTGTACAATTTACTATTTAGTGTTGTATTTAATATGGCATTTAAACTTGTATAACACCTATGGGTACCAACCTTGTACAACTACAATAACGTTGACAAAGATTAAGAACTTTAGATTGGTTCAATATAAAATAAAGAAATGCATAATATATTTTTATATACACTAACCTATATTCGGAAGTCATATTTTCCGGTAAGCGAAGCCTATGATCCTTCCATGTTTGAGCAAAAAAAATATCAGCAGCGTATGTCTTATGGAAAAAATCAAAACATTTAAATATAAAATAGTTTTTAATTGAAATAGAATCTAAGTTACCATTGCATTTTCATCGATTGAATCTAAGCCCATCACCGTAACATGAAAATGAACTTTTGTTGCTGTGCCATCTATTTTGGGTGGTCTCATCTTATCATACTGCTTTGCATCCTCTGGCAGAATATCTCTGAATTCCAAGCATTTTGAATACCTAAATTGAGAGCTTTAAAAGAAAACTATAAATTAACTACACATGAATTGAGTATTTAAAACATGTAGGATTGAGTTGGTGTTTAAGTTTAAACACTCTAAAGGTGAAATATTTTTTATAGAATATATAAAATTAAGGAATAGTTAAAATATGGCAGCAAAAAAAAAAATAGTTTTAATTTTTAAGTAGTTTTTTTGTTAAGATTTAAGATGGATAAGTATTTGTGATTTTTTTTCTCTTTTTCTTGGATCAATATAATGCATAAAATGGTCAACATTTTTCCTGTACTTTTATTTTGAAAATCTGAGCACCCTAAGATTATAAAACAATATTGTAAAATTATTAGTGTTATTACTTACTTGATAACATAAAGGAAAATGATAAGCTTAGTTATAATAGCACTGGATATTTTATTAGTATTCCAATTCTTCATATCTAAATTGTAAACCTAAAACATGAAAACATATAGGTAGTCTTATTTCAATTAAATGTTATTATTTCTATTATTATTGCATACCATAAAATTTAAGTATTCATGAATGTATAAAAAAAAATTAAAAACTTTTCAATCTATATTATATAGACACTAGAAAGAAGAAACTATGATTTTTACGATTTATGTTGATACAATTGATGATTCTACGTTAAATATTCCATGTTAAAAAGGTTGAAAATGTAATACCTATTCAGTTTTTTATAAGTATTTCTTTATTCTTATGATACAATTTAAAACAATTTTACATACATGGCTGGTAACTTGAAGTTCAAAATTAAAATTATTTGTTAAACAGTCGTTATTTTACACGTGAATAGGCACTTTCCAAATTTCATAAAAATGTAAATTTTAAACTTCAGACGCTCATATTAAATATGTGTGGAATTACACTCAACTTTTTTTTATTAATTTCAAAAACTAAATGTTATAAGGAACCTTGTATTAATTTTTCCAACCTTATTTACCAATGCATTTTTAAGTACAGAATAATTTGCGAATTTTCGTTATTTTGATGATTTATGTCAAAATTCTAAACTTTTATATTTATAATATAATATTATTGCCATGTATTTTTGATATATTTTATTTATATTATTTGGTATATAAACTACTTATGAAGAACCTTATATTAGGTACATAGCTTTTTAACCTAGAAAATATTTTGGTATCAAATTAAAAGAGTCATAATATTATTTTGAAGATGTTATCGTGTATAGTAAATAAAAAAGAAGAGCTACATAGAAATGGAAAGGGTCACTATAGATTTGCTGGTACCTATATAATATTATTATCTTAACATATTAATTTGGCTCTTTTTGTACTTTTAATAGATATTTTATGTCGATTTTAGTGTAGTAAAATATTTGTTTGTGAATAAAATATCTCAAAAATATAATACAAAATGTATTATAATATTCTTTGGCATATTTCACAAATTAAAAATATATAAATATTTAAAATATTATAAAAAAACCGGCCAAGTGTGAGTCAGACTCGCGCACGAAGAATTCCGTACCATCATCAGCTATAAGCATGTTGACAACACTGCTTATATTATATATTCTAGGATTTTTAGTATTTTTTGTTATAGCGGAAACAGAAATACATAATCTGTGAAAATTTCAACTTTCTAACTTTCATTGTTCATGAGATACAGCCCGGTGATAGACGGACGGAAAGCGGAGCCTAAGTAATAGGGTCCCGTTTTACCGTACGGAACCCTAAAAACTATGGACATTTTAGCGGCCAAGACAAGTTTTTTTATTTTATCAATTATTGCATATAGTATTTTCACATTATTTTTCACTACCAGATATGGACAAATTTGATAAAATTATTGAAGTCTGAACTATATTTAAATTTTACATTTATCGCCGTACTAAAAATTGTTGATACCTGATATTTGATATAAACTTTAATCTACGACAATTCACCAAGAACCGATGGGAGGTATCTCGATTTGTGGTTCTAGATTATAACTAAATATATTTTTTCCTTCCAATAAATACCAGTTATGTATAATTTTATATTTAAAGATAAAACATCAGTCTCAAGTCGATCATTTTTTAATATATTTTAATAAAATTATTTGCTAACTATACAGTACAATTATAAGTATAATGAGTAAATTTTATATTAATCGTTAATCGTTATTTACTGGAGGTTAGCATTTATGGACAGGCACTCAGCAGTGTTAGTTTGCATAAGATAGATACATTTTGGTGACAACATAGTCGGGATGAAATCCCCTTAATAAAATATACAATTTTCAATTCACATCGGATAATCGGATGAGCATTTTAAATCAAATTTTAAAATAATTCTAAATCAACACTTAAATCCAACTTACCTTAATTAAATATTTATAATTTTTAAATATATTATGAGTGCTCGTATAATTAAAATGATAAAATATTGTAAAATTTGGATAAGTACAGACACATATTAACCTTTAAAGTTTGATATATTAAAAATAGAGTTTCAAATTTCGATACAATATGCACTATAATATGAATCTATTTTATATTATAATTTATAAATGAATAATGTCGCTTTATAATTCTTAAAATAAACAAATTTGAAAATTCAAAGTTCTAATACGTCTACGCGAATATTATATTGATATTTTTGAATTTCATATGTACACACAACTACGAAATTTTAAGGCTATAGTTTAGATTTTAATTTTTAATACTATGCATTTGATTAATCTTGAATTTACCTACTAAATTTTAACTGAGAATTTTTAAATTAATATTTTGGTATACCTAGGTATAGTATTCATTTTTATAATCTATAAAATATTAGTAATATATTTCAAATATTTTATACTTTATGGTTTTTTATATTACAGATATAATATTATATTTGTTCACTCATATAATTCATATATCTCAATTGAAGGGGTTGCTTCAAAAAATCAAACAAGTCCACTTTTACACGGAAAAATGCCTAGTGGCTACTTCCAAACTAGTTCGTCATTTATGTATAAGTGAGTACCTATATAAGGCATACTTTTGTTTTATTATTCAATTGGCATTGGTTTGACTGGTTTTCGCTGTAAATAATGGTCACATTTTAACATAATAAGTAAACAAAAGTAATATGTTATGCCTTATGCATACTGCATACATTCCACAACTTAGTTAATGTCAAATAATATATAATTTGTTTTGGTTAAAATAATAAAATAATAATTTATTTAATATGATACATTTTTCCATGAAAACTAATAAAATTATATTAATACTAAATTTATTGTGGGAAAAAACAAAATAAATCCATGTCGGGTCAAGTTCATTAGGTACATTTTACAGAACATAGACGAACCAACAGTGTCCACACATATTAATATATTATTAACCAATATCTTTCATAGAATTCAAATTTTTTAATAAATATAGCCTATGGGTACATTTTAAACCATTTTAGTTTTTTTGAAAAATTTCAAAATAGGGCCTAGGCTCGTTTGGCAAGCCCTTCAACTAACTTTTTTTGTATGGGACATCGAAACGCCCTTTCATCAATAATTTTATTTCACCATTAATGCTTAGGTTTATACTTAAGATGATAGGTAAGTAGGTATTGATTTTTGTTAACAATTGTTTGATTCCATCTAACAACGGTTGATGAGAAAACTACGATTTTTCAATGACGTATGGTTTGCATTCGGTTTTTTAAAACACTTAGTTACGACGTTACGTACAAGCCCGTCTATCGATTAAAAATTGAAAACTGATGGTACTTCAAGTTTGTCTGAATATTGTAAGCTCTCTCAGCAGTTTTTGATAAAATTGCGAAAAACTGAGTAATGAGAACAATCCATGCGGTTGGGCCGATTTTTAATGAAAACATAATGCTGTATTGCCGTTTTTATAGTGTAATTTTTTTCGGAACGTTTTATACTTGAGACTTAAGATAATGTCCATTTTTTTCGTTTGGTTAAAATATTATTATTACAGCGTTTAAATGATATCGATTTTTGAAGTCGTCATTTTACCATAGGTACTTTTCACAAATTTACATTGACATGTTTGATTTAAATATTACCTACATGATATTATATTGTAGTGTTTGTTGATAGGTATTAGTTAACTGCACTATATTTTAAGGTACGTAAACTAAAAGTAACTTTTAGTCACCTAGTAGGTAGGTATTTTTTATTTTTAATACTAAATCACCAGTTTATAAAAATGTGTGATGAATTTATCGCTATGGCAATTATTATTTAGCCGGTAGTCGATAATATTTTTATGTATGGTTTTGTTACTAAAGTTTTTGTATACTATGCTAATTTGATGATAGTTGATTTTTATGCAAATTATATACATAGGTTATGTCAAACACTCATATTCTGCTCTACAAGTTCGAGTGATGTCAGCACTTTTGTCTATATTGGTGACGTACATAAATGCTTTTATTGAATATTAAAAAACTCCATATTGTATTCACACGATTAAGACATTTAGCCAATCATTTTTTTTCGAATATACGGGTGTTGTTTTATGTGACGTTATGTGTGTATTGTATTAATACGTCTGACTTTAATCTATATAATATAATATGTTACCATATAAATTATGTAATTAAGTTAATAAGTTCCTAGCCAATATTGTCATTAATGCCCCTAACATCAGTAGACGATAACGTCTAGGCATTAACAGACAACATACATATAGGCAATGTTGTAAAAATAATGTGTTACCTAATACTTTTACAACTATGACTAGGAAATTACCTTAATGTCTACTGTACTGTAGCAGGTAAAAAATATTGATAATTTTGCTGTACGAAATATTCAAATTGGGTAAGAAATTTAAAATTACGCTACATGTAGAGTGCGCAGAAAAGTCAGTCAACCTGCTTATTATAGATAGGTAATATTATATTATATGTCATGAAATGTGCAAGTACCTTGTACCTACGCGTGCTTGTGTACAAAGCTTATAACTTATAATACAAATAAGTTTTCCGTTATCGTGATTTTCCGATTAATATTGTATACCTATTACCTACCTACTATCGGTCGTGTCGTGTCGAACTTCGTCAACTTATGAGACACAATAATTTATATTAGTAGTTATAAATACTTATATAAGTGATTACGTATTTACGTAAATGATAACTGAGAAAGATTGGCTTAATGTTAATGTGTACCTACTTAATAAATTATTTATTATATTTAAAATTACCCTAGTCCTCAGGACACCCACCACCCTTTAAACTGAGGCACGTGCCTCAAATAAAGTCCTTCTTCACGCCACTGTAGTAGTACTATCTATTTAGGTGTATATAGGACAATATTATTATTACTTAAGGGGATTCAATACCGATCGTTTTTTAGGAGTTTAATATATTATATAGGCAATTTTCTATATTCATGCGTGTGGATAGTGTAAATATGTGTGTTAAGTGGTCATTAGTGTGAGTAACAGCAGGGGCGTATTTAGAAAATATGCCTAATGACTAATGAGGGGCACATATAAAAAATTCAAACTATGCATATTTGCAGTTTAAAAATAATGTATATTAATGTTATAGTCCCTAAGTGCACGCCACGTCAATATATCAATACAAAATGCACTACAGGAATATTATTTATTTTGTTTATTTTTTTTTTTTTTTGGTCAGAAGTATGAACAAACCTATTTATCCGATGTTTCTTAAAACATAATATTTGAATTCGTCATGAAATTTACTTTAAAACGACCTTCTTACATTTTTTAATTAACTTTTCCACTTCAATATTTTAAAATCCATAGTATTCAAAATGTAAAATTTTAAAGGTAATACACAGTCTAATATGATCGGAAATATTGCTATTGACTAATATCATTAACGTTAAATCCTTAATTTACGTATTTGACAGTAAGTGGTAACATCATAATATATAACATATGAGACAGGAATGGGTATTTCGGGCTGGCTCTGGAACCTCATATCCAATCTTTGAATCGTAATGCATTTTCTTCTAACTTATAAAGAATACCAAGTATCATGATTTAAGCATAGCTTACAAAGACTGTACACCAATAATTTAGCGGAGTGAATTTTTTTTATTATATTATTATTTTCTGAGTGCAGCGACAAATCTATTGATTAAATATTTCAATGAATGATGAGTGTTTTTTTTTTTTTTGTCTGATGACACTTTTTTATAGTAGAAAATGCTTCAATCTTCAACTTCTATATCTTTTTTTGAAAGTGAATCCAGTTGGTACTTTGGGATGAAAAGTAAAAAGGGGGTATAAAAGTAATGCAGTACTTTTTTACTAATTACATTTTAAAAATTAAAGAAAACAGATACTTTTACGCAAAATAAAATAAAATTTTGATTTTGTTATTTTGTTATGATACAACAACGAAACTACTAAATTGAAATACAATGTTGAAAATAACGAATAACCGTAAATACTTGTAACATTTTCAACAAATTTTAAGTAATTTAATTTTTAAGTATTTTAAGTATTTTCTATATATTATGGTATAATTTTAAAAATATTTTCTGATATTTATAGACATTTAAAATTTTCTAATTTTTCTGTTATTTTTATTTTAAAGTTTTGATAAAAATGTGTATGCTCGGTCAAAAATCTTAGAAAGTGATACAAGATCCCTCATATACCTCGTAAGTTGATAAATTATCAATTTATAAATATTTAAAATACGTAGACACAATTATGTTTACAAGCGTTTGAATATTAAATGTTGACAATAGATTCGTTATGATTTCGTACCTTTGTAAATTATTTTGTAGCTGAAAATTTACATAACTAAAACTTGACAATTTAATTCACGGATCCCCATAAATAAATATTACTGAAACTAAAAAAAAAGTGGGTAAATGGGTGTCGCTCTGAGGTACACTAGGATGGTGTTAAATTTAAATATTATCTACAGACATTTTTTTTTTTTTGATAATGGTAGTTAACCTTATAAGGAATCTTGTATTACATTTTAAAATCTTAGATTTAAATAGAAAAATTTATAGGAATTACTAACTAATTTTCAAATTTTCATTATTAATTAAATGCTTATAAAAAAAATTGTGACATTGAATTTTTAATATTTTTCGAATGTCATTGTAACAATATATTAATATACTAATAAGAGCCTTGTATTAAATTTTGAAGCTTTTTTACCTAACAAATAAAATTTCATTGACATTCATAGAAAAAAAAAAATTGGAAACCAAAAATTCCGTAAACAGTTCAAAACAAGTCAAAATAATTAAAAAAGTTTATGGTGAATAGAAAATGGTAATATAAACAGAGAAATTTTCATGTGATCTACTGTCATTTGTTTTAGAGTTAAACCAAAAACCAAAATTGATTTTGTCGAAAACTGATTTGCGTGAAAATCCCCATTTTTCCTTAATTTTTTTTTTTTCTAAACTTCGGGGAATTTTGACTTCCAGAATACACCAACTAGATTAAGTGGATCAAACCGGTGCGTTTTTTGGTACAAAAACATGTCTTACAGGAAAAACTCTCACACCCTGTAGAATAGTCAGATTTCGTTAATTTTTTTTATTTAGAGAACATTTTGTAGGTCCGGGTCAAAGCCCAATTTTGAAAATTATAGTTATAGAAGCTGGAATATGCATTTGAATAATGCACAGTATTTGTTCTTTTTTAAACGTATTTTTCTACTACTATTTAAAGTAAAATAAAAATTCGAGCTTTAATCCGACCTGCAAAAACTTCTCATCTTTCAGATAAAAAAAAAATGACCAAAATCCGAAATTTCATCGAGGCATGAGAGTTTTTCCTGTAAAAGCATCTTTGTTTATCAATTAGTGCTTCGATAATAGTCATCGAAGTCAATCACTGACTTGTGCATGCGTGTGCGTAAATATCTTTATCTGTGTTTGTAATTATAGCTCACCAACACTAATATCGATTTATATACTCACACACATGCACGTTCTGCGCGAGGCCGATACAACATGTGAATTGAATTGCCTAAATTTTACTCCTTAATAAATGGCCGACACCGACACCCTTAAACTAAAATAGTAAAATGTGTGGTACATTTTTCATCATTTTTTCATACTGATATCTAAATTGTCCAATACATAGTTTATTGGTACACATAATATAAGGTAATAAATAATGAAATTAGGCACTATATACTATACCGGGTGATCCATTATACGTAAGACACCCATTACTTTAAAAACTTTTTAAGTTTTTGAAAATATTTTTTAGCACAATTTTAAGACTTTAGAAAAAAATTTTACCATTTTGTAACTTTGCCATTTTTTAAATCATTTTAATGACAACGTGCATTTATTATTCCTTATTCTAGATCAGAATATTTTTTGAGTATTTTTAATTATAAAAATTTAATTTTGGAATAGTAATGTATGAGTTATAATTAGATAGGTATTTAAAGTGTTGATGAGCGAAGTGAAGTAGTACAACATGGGTACAGGGAAAATGTTGGTAAACTATTCTCCCTCATCTTATCATTAAATACTTACCTATAACTAATAAGACAACTTTTTCGATATTAAATGTTTGTTGTCATTCAAAAGAATAAAAAAGTTAAAAAATTAGAACGATCAAATATATAATTGTTTTCCAAAAATGTGTTATGAACAGTAAGTAACGACCAAAAATTATGTAATATAAATATTTTCAAAAACATTAGGGATTTCAGAAATAATTAGTGTCTTACGTTAAATTGATCACCCAGTGTATAATCATTCGGTTTGCAAGATAAATTTGTAGTGGTGAATTAAGTTATGAATCATGATACAAAAAAAGTAAAAAAATCTTACAACGTTCTTGATATTGTAGTATTATACAGGACTTCAAGTAGGTTCTATACACATATATGACTATTGACGATATGTATTGTGTATACTACTAACCAGTGTATCTGCCTACCTATATATATTATACTTGGAACTAAAAAAACGTAAGTGATTACCGAACTATACAAAAAATGTCAATATTCGAATTATTATATTATTATTATAGAATGAGATTTAATTTAAACGTGATTATAATATTCAGGTATATGCAACTAGCGCATAGTAAATTTATTATTGCTGATATAATTCATATTCATTTATAATTAGTAATTACCAAGGTCCAAGTATTTAATATGCAATTATACGAAAAATGGAATTTTAAAAATGAAGGTATATTTAATTATCAATTCATAGTACTTTACTGGTAGTACTCGTGTAATATTTCCATGGCTGATAATTGCAGAGTAATAATTATGAAATTATACAGACAATTAATTAAAACATGTACAATGTCCATATAGATGTGGTGGTAATCAGTATTCTTTAGTATGTTTTTTTTAGAACAAAATCACTCAATTACCTACTTTCTTTGTTCTTGAAATGTATTCGAGTACTTGAATGTAATGGGACTATGGGAGAACGGAAATCATAAACGACAAATCTAGGAACTAACAAAATCATGTTTTAAAACTAATCCAACCTTATAATTAATTTTCGAGCAGAATTTACGAAAATTCGTAGATATTTATTTATGATTTTACGCTGCTGGTGAAGCAGAAAAATGGTATAAATAGTTTTTTGGATGATATAGTACACAGACGTGGGTATGGTATTTATAATAATATTGTAATATTTCAAAGACGTGAAAAAAAATTAAGAAAAAAACATAAAATAATATGTTTTACTGAAAAAAAATGATTTAAGTGCATAATAACTGGGGTCAATTTAAATAAAAAATAATTAGTAGTAGCATGTATATGTATAAGAAATACATACACATAAAATATGCATAAGTTATGTATACATCTGTTCAACACACATTTTTAAATAAATCAATCGATAAACGAAATAATTAAATTTTTGTCGTGGATACATTTGGACGTAATTCGTACTAGTAATAACCATAGACTATACAAAATCCATGACAATATTCAACAACTCACCCGGGGATACCACACTGATCAATGTAAGAACAGACTGTACATAAATATACATTATGCTATAATACGTAGGTACTAGGTACCCAAGTGACTTTCACGTTTCACTGCTGCAGCAATAGTATTGTTATTTGTTAGTGCAGTAAAAAAAATTAACAATGCAATTTTGGGCAAAAAAAATATTCTATACACCTACAACTGTTATAGTGTATACCTACCTACTTTAGCTGTGGTATCGACGGAATCAAGCGTGTATTGATATGTATAAATTATATATAGTATTTAGTTCACTTTCATTGTTATAAAAGTTTAATAAAAAAATTTAATTGTATTAAGCCGGGTTGCATACAAAATTAATTAATTTAATGGACCAATCACGGGCCACTAAATCGTGTTTAAGGGACCATTAAGTCACAATAATTGATTCGTTAAATATTTAGTGATTATTCATGCAACCCGGCGCTATAGTATTGTAAAGTATTTAATATATTCATTCGATTTTCAATGTATTTAGGGAAAAATAATTATGTATTTAGGTAATCATTTTAATGAACCTATACTTGGGCTATCAGGTAGATAGGTACATATTTTTATAGATTTTGAACGTGGATTTCGCAATATAGATTTAATAATAAAATAATAAAAACAATTCCATCATAGTAAAAATATCATAGGCCGGCTAGGTACTATACCTACGGCTAAGTACTATATGTTTATATTATTTCCACGCAGCCACATGCTTTAATTTCAACTTGAAATCAGTATTATAGAAATTGATTCAACCGACATTTATTATGCTTAGATATAATTTTTAATGTTTATAGAGAACATATTTTAACAGCCAAAAAAGTTTCTTTTCAGAACAGACGTTCTATAATAATATATCGTTGTGTAAAAATGGAATAATATACAATATAATTTATAGAGAGTATCTGTACCAACTTAAAAAAAAATAATATTTTAACAATTTTATATTTTAAAATACAGTAGACTAATTTAAAGTATAATAATCTAACCATTTCAAATATTTACATTATTTGTATACATACCCAGTAAAAAAAAAGATTTTACATTTTTTTTTATTAAACTATTGGTCTGCGAGTTGTTTGTAAATTTAAAAGAGGGCAATATATAAAAAAGTTTGGGAAACACCGCACTATATAGTATTATGTTTTATTCAATTATTTATTGAATATAAAAATATGGACTCTAAAATTAAATTAGCTCTTCAAATCAAACCTAAAATACAAAGTTAATAACTACATGGTGGCAAGGTGACTTCATTATTTTTGAAGAAACGAAAAATATCAATTTATTTTTTTACAAGCAAAATCACTTGTATTTATTTATAAGAATATTATAGAAATCGGTCATGAGAAAAAAAAAATATCAAGCCTCACATTAAATTAATAATGCGTAATATGGCTCGACGACTACTAAGCTAGCAAACTATTGGTAACTTTTCGAGAGCACAAGTCAGCTTCAAGTGTGCTTATGGACAAAAGTTGCTACCTTCGCAAAAATCTCTCCCCCACCCTCCGGCCGTTACACTTTTTATCGTTCGTTCACGCCAGAATCTTTTATTTTATTATTATTATTTTTTTTTTTAATTGCATCTCATACTAAAGTGATGACGTAAAAGAGTCTTAAATGTCTGTGTGTCAAAGAGATTACGTGCATTGATACTTGAAAATACACGCGCACACACACACATATAATATGTATACATATTATATAGTGGCGATATTTCATTAATGTAAAATCTAACTTAATGTAGTCGCTTGCAATTTAAGCTGTAAGGTTGTTCAAATTATCATTATATACGATACGTACAGATAAAAAAAAATCGGTTCTATAAATATCACATTAAAATACTACCGATATGATATATTATAGTAATATAACAAGAAAAATCGAATTAATTAACTAGTCGACTTGGTTAATTGGTAGGTAGTTAATATCCCTGTGCTAGTTATTTATATGACAGTTTTATAATTCATTCATTTTATTGATTTTAGTTTGAAGGTATAATATTCCTGTAAGTACTATAAAATTTATTGATTTTTGCGTCGATTGTACATTTGTAACTATACCTATAATTGTTCAAGCTACAACGGTATCATTTTAATATAATATTGATGATCGAGCCACCAAATAAAATAACCATAATAATATGTACATTTCAAAACAAAATAAAACGAAACACATATTATTGGAGACTAACTGTACCTCAGTGTCAGACGTGTTGAGTATTGGTTGTTGGTATCTACCAAACCTACCTATGTTTAGTGTAGCTATTATATAGAAATGTATTACAATCCGGAACCGAAAGGTATTCTTATTTCAATATTTTTAATTTCCAAGAAAAATGTATTAATCGATTAAAAATTACCTACAAATCTCATATTATGTCCCAGAATAAAAAATAAAAAATATTTAAGATATAATATAATCCAAATGGCAACATTAATAACTCTATTCTTCAATGAAAACATTAACATATAAACAATAAACTTAGATACGTATTTGGGTACAATTAATATTGAACAATAACGAGCAATCGTGAAAATAATATTATCATGTCAAATTATAGCAATAAATGTGGTCATTTTTCTATAGCCTAAGATACCGATAATATTGTAATTCAAAAATTTTGATTCACTCAGTTGGTATTTGCATGAACAATTTCATATAAAGTAGGTTTACCTCTGCAGTATAAGCATATTTTTCGTAAAAAAAACTTGTATTACCGCTCATTCATAATCTAAAATAAAGGATAATTTGATACGTCAAATGGTCTAAAATGTAATCATGAGTTAAATCAGTCACGTATTAATTCATAAAACATGTGTTGTACATGATTTACATGGAGATATATTTAGTAAACGTGCTTTATCTATCGTATCTCTAGATGCACTGGGTATTCAAAATAAGGGGGAACACTATTAGAGCCCTTCAAATTATTTTGAACCGCTTCCATTATTATGCACTTAACTAATAAAAAATGTACTAAAATAATATGTGATGATGGTTTGAAATCAATCTAGTGAATTCGATAATAATATTATCTACCAATAGAAATAAATCTAGAAATATTTTATCTCGTATACCATAGAAAAATAAATTACCGTACAAATTCGGGTATAACTTTATAAAATACAAATTGTCTATTGAATTTTTTTTTATATTTTATTGTTAAATACTTAGTACTTAATCTCGGAGTCGTAACACGGTTACTTTCGAAACGGATATTTCATGTATATAGATACCCGTCAATGACACCTTCTAAAATATGTAAATTGAAACAACCGCAGTACGCCAAACACGTTATATTTTATCGGTCAAGATGCATTTTATTGTCATTATTTAAATGTCTATAATTTATACTATCAAGTAATTATATAGGTTCTCAACAGCTCATTATGTACCTACCCACGTTCTAACAATCTAATGAGCAATAAGCCAATAATAATCGTTATTTGATTTTGAAATGAAATAAATATTGGTGGACCTCCGGTTGTCGACTTTAAATAATAAAATTCAATTTTAATCGAGTAGATATTTATTTTTTGCATAATTAAAAGAAAAATAAGTTATACAAATAAAACTACTGCAAAAGTATTTGATTATATACTTATATTTAAAAAATGTAAACAATTAAAACAGCTAATAAATTGTATTACTCATCTAAGCTCCAATAGGTACTTGTGTTCTATGATTGTTATTATGATTGTGAACGATAAACTGTTTCAAGGACCAATTTTTCCATGACTCGCGAGAAATAATTAACTTTTATAACAATTAATTAATATTTACGTAGGTATACACATCATTCATTATGAACGATACGAAAATATTTTTATTTATTAAAATATTGAGATTCGACGTTATTTAATATAAAACATCAGCAGGTATAAAAATGAATAGTAGTGATTTTAATAACTGAATAGGTTTTAATATGAAATTATAAAAATTGTTATGTACGATTTTTGACGCACTAATGCGTTGGAAATCGATTGGTGGTTCTGGTGGTAGGATTTTTTAATACTACCTATAACAAAAATATTTAAATACTAACACTATATGATTGTTTCTTTGCTAGTTTGCTATAGTATGTAATTTCAAATTATATAGGTTTTTTCTTTAAATATTTAAAGTAATTATATTTTACTTGAGTAGGTATACGCATATAAGAAACTTGGAACATATGTTCTGATATTCATTTGTTATATACAATCATATTATAGCGTAGGTACCTAACATTGTCCACTACATGTTTCAGATGTCCCCCCGCCAAATGTATACCATTTCAGGTAATAATAACAGCTATACGCAAATGCGAAGTAATACCATATTACCATCTAACTATTCTAACTACGTATGTTGAAGACAAGAAATATTATTCACGAACAATATTATTATTACGTAGGTACCTACCATAAAGTTTGGGTGCGATCAATTACTTTTTCTAAAAAATATTTCTTACATAATAATATTATGTACCTATCATGACTTAATATAGGTACAATTTGAAAATTAAATACGATTTCAATGCATACCGCATGCGTCACTGTTAAATTAAAATTTGATTTTTATTATGAATCAATCGATCGGAACCCTACAAGCAGTGACGTATATATAAGGACACGTGTGATAGCCCATAGTGAAATTTTTG
>WHPZ01576632.1:0-10446 GCA_016617965.1 Macrosiphum rosae
CGGGAGCTGATGCTTGACCTCAGAACACGTTTAGTGACTGAGGCCAACACTTGGCCACTCAAATTAAATTGTTTGTTTCAACTTTCAGTTGCACTAGTAGACAATCGTGGTGGGAGGGAGTCTCTGAGCGGCTCAATATAACTAATAATTGTATATAATATTTTAAGACACTTGCAGGTAGTGTGGTTCACCGTTTATTCTCATTGTGTCATGGAAGACGGGAAAACGTATATCACGGTGGACGGTGGTCAACCTGTAGGTAGGTACACGAGTACTTTATTTTTGATTTGTAAAAAAA
The DNA here is from genome assembly GCA_016617965.1 of Macrosiphum rosae. Classification (NCBI taxonomy): domain Eukaryota; kingdom Metazoa; phylum Arthropoda; class Insecta; order Hemiptera; family Aphididae; genus Macrosiphum; species Macrosiphum rosae. Next base: position 299 of record WHPZ01576632.1, read on the forward strand.
CGCTCGGGATCTCTGATAGAGTGTACAAGACGAGTGCCCGTGCACGGTACAGTGGTAGGTACACACATTATCTATGATATATTATCACCAAAAAAGTGGAGCGAGTTTGCAAGTATTTTAACACACATCGCCTGCGGGTATTATATTATATTAGTAGCGTACGTGACGCGCGTGCAGAAGTTTCGAATACGTATTATTATTATTATTATTATTATTTACCTGCTGCACGGCTATCATACTACCTACATGTATATAATATAATATATTATATAGGTACTATAATATTGTACTAGACTATAATAATGTACAATGCGACCGCGAGTAAGTATTTTCTTCCCGACCACGGGCGTGAAATGAAAAATGTGCCACCTGTCCGCGTGCAGAATTTTTGAGGGCGCGTAGGTAAAGGGCGGGGAAGAATAATATCGTAAAAAAATAATATTAGTTCTGCGAAGTTTGTCATTACTCGGGTTGTAAAAAAAAAAAACGAAGCGAGCAGCGCACAAAGGAAAGAAATCTTTCATAAATATATACGAAATATACACTCTCTCTCTCTCACACACACACACACACACACACACACACACCCGCTCTGTAAACAGTTTTTCACCCTTCGTAAATACTCACACAAAACCTTTCCAGATATAGACTCGCGCGACATATCATGCGCCCGACCATTGTTGTACAACATTATGGTTTGAATTCGAAAGTTTTGATAATTCGTGTAAGAACGCAACTGAAATGATGACGATAATAATCATGAAAATTCCGCCTACGACAAAGTGTGCTCTTGAAATAAAATGACACGCGCCGCGTCATGGTCTACGGTTTTGAATATTATCGAAGAGACAATTTCCATAAACATAACTTTTGCGTATATAAACCAATTGCAACGGAAAAAATGTCCATGTCCCTAAAATTAATACCGTTTGAATTACTATACACTATACTTTTCAATATCCAATTTCGTCAAAATCAGAACTTCATAAAATGTAGGTGAAAAAAAATGTGCAGACAAACTTTTTATACTTTCAGAATTCTGTTGGATCAACCCTGTACTAAAATATTACAGGCTTTAGCAATCGAAATTGAAAATTAGATGCATTTTTAACTAAAAAGTAACATGCACGCATTCGTAGTCTTGTAGAATCTTGTCAAAATCTAAGACACTTATAAAAAAAAGTCGTGCCTATATCTATATGTATTTTGGATAACAGTCTATCGACTTTCAAATAAAATATTAAATATTGTTCGCAAACGGCTAATCCGTTGGTAAGTACGTAGTTATTCTACGCCGGGTACGATAACAAAACGATCTGCCGATACTCAAACGATTACGATATTATATATAACGAATTTAACAAAGTTTGAGTCATATAGAGTTGGTACATTTAACGGGCAACGAAGTGCACGGGATCAGCTAGTATTATACATATATAATGTTAAGCAATTCGCACAATAAATACTATGTAATAATATAGTAATAAGGTATACGTATAGGTGTACTCCGCTAAGCGGCCACGGCATTGGCTGCACAACAATTGAGTCGTTTTAAATAAAAATTTCCCTACTGCGAGTATTGACGATGACAAAATATAATCGCTTTTAACGTGCGAAAATTGTCACGTTTTTTATACATGTGTCAATTGTATTTGTTATAATTGTCTCGTGACGCACTATAAGCGTCATCATCATATTATTTTACATATTAATATTATGTTTGTATTAATCGTCGCGCTTGGGTGGACAAAATATTATAATTTATAAGGATGCGTATTTTAATTAATAATTTGGACAGCCCTTTACATAAAAACACACAAGTGAATTGACACACAAGTGAATTGTTGACATTTTTTTTTTCGTTCGTTAATTTTGTGTGAAATTTTACGCCCGATCGAATCATGTCGTTATCGCACAAGAATCTGTCATCATAGTATTTTAAAAAGCGAAAAGGCACATGTCAAAAATATTTTGTGTAAAAGACCTCTAGTCGTTGTTAATTAGTTTTTTTTATCATAATATTAAATTAATATATTTAAGATATTTTTATTTTATACCTAGGTGTACAACAAAAAGCTTACAAGTAGTTGAAAATATCTGTGTACGCCACTGTAAAACATACATCTGCAGATAGTATCAGACAATAATAAATGTAAATGTATCACTGACCACGTAGGTACAGGCGGAACAGGACATTTAAACCAAAAGAATCTCCGGTTTTCCGTGTAGTATCGATTCAAAGTTCATGAACGGAAAAAGACTTTATTATTATAGTATAGCAAATAGCAAATAACTTGTAAGCTTCCGCTTGGTTGTAGATATTTTTAAACAAAATCTAATTTCTTGACATTTCAGACAGGTAGACGTTACGCTTTAACGAGCGTAAAGATAAATGAATATTACAACGATGAACCAAAATAAATAATGCAATTACCCAGAATCTTACAGCTGCAGTAGTTATTTATCTACGACTATAGAGTCTAAATTGAATTAGAAGTTGATTCTATATTTTAAAAGTGGCTATTAACACAAAACAACTTTCAAATATTAGCAGCAATTAACCAACTGCTCGATGTTTACTTTATAATCTTATAATAACATAATGTAATTATTATTTAGTTTGCTTCTTTTTTTTACATGATTTATTTATGTTTAAAATACATATAATACATATAAATATATAATTATAAATTTGTTTTCCATGTATCAAATGCATTTTAAAGTAGAAATTATATTATTTTAGCCTTTGATGACGAACACCGTTAGCTCAAAAGCTAAAATATCATCTTGTCGTAAGTAGTTTCATCAAACGAGAAGTTGGTAATATAATAATATTTCCTTCTGGCTTCTATAAAGGTCTGTCATTTAAAACATTTAATATTTGACATAACGTCTTTGAGGCAAACCCTTTTAACAGGATAAATTCATACAAAATAACTCAAATAGTGATCTTTAAAGGGGTCTTTAAACGGAATTTGTTATTGCTGAGTTCCTACTTTGTGTAAAAAGACTAATAAAACTGTACGAGACTTATTATTCTCTTTTACTCGTAAATCGAAACCGGTGAAATGGAATCTCGTTCGACAAAAGTTAATTTTTTCCTCATTAATTTCGTGGTATTATTAAGTTGATATTTAAAAGTGTTCTTGCGAAAGATTTTTTGTGAAACGGATAGTTAAGCTCAAAGAGAAGACGTTAACTGGAAAAGTTAAGACTACTACATAGTACATACTGAATATAAAATAATACTATAAATTACTAAATGTATTATTAGTTTAAATATTAATCTACATATTCTTCTTCTTTAGATTTTGAGCGGATTGATGCATGTATTGATTTTACGCAATGATGTGGGTTTTTTTAATTATATATTTTTTGTTATTTTTTTTTTTTTGGGTCAGTGTCCACGATTAATAGTTGACATTATAATGTTCCGAAATCCAACTGCAGTATCTTCTTCAGTAGGATAGTGAATCTAGTTGGTGTATTAGGGAAATTCCCAGTAATTTTCAAAAGCGTCTGGAACAAAAAAAAAAAATTATGAAAAAAAAGAATTTTAAATGCAATATTGGTTTTCGACAAACTCGATTTTTGTTTTTGGTTAACTCTAAAAAAAAATTACCATAGATACTTGAAATTTTCACTGAATGTTTATATTAACAATGTTTATATACCATACAATTTTAAAAATTAAATTTTGAGCTATTTATATGCATATGAAATTTTTGATTAATATTAGTTTTTTTTTTAAAATTAATATCGATAAAAATATTTTCACTAGGTCAAAAACTTGAAAATTTAATACGTGATTCCTCGTAAGTTTTCGTTAGTGGAAATTAAAAAAAAAGTTGAGCTTAAACCCACAATATTTTTTTATGAGTACCTATCCGAAGTTTGAACTTTGACAAATCGCAAAAATCACGAAAATTTGTAAATTATTATTTAGTTAGAAAATCATAAAAAATTTTATTTTTAAATTTAAGATTTGAACATTTAACACAAGGTTTCTCATAAGTTTGTATATCTTTGTAAGAAAAAAAATGTTTACCGGAAAGTTGAATTACATTTATATGAGCGTTTAAAGTAAAACAATTGTTTACAACATTGGATATTCACTCGATTTCTCATGTAATTTTCTTTTAATGTTGTAATTCAAAAACGAATCATAGATACTTGAAATTTACACCATATGCTTATAATTTTATATTATAATTTAAAAGGTTCAATTTTTAAGCTAAGAATTAAAAGTTCAAAGTTTGGATGAAATTAGATATTTAAACGAAGAAGAATGATTTTAGTTTTGTGTTATAATTTAAAAATATTATCCGTAGGTACTTAAAAGTAGGTAAGTTAAAACTTCTAGAGTATATTATTATATCCGAATAATACCGGCTTTACCGGCTAAGGTAATAATAGTATAATTTTAATAAAAAATAATATCCTTGGCTGACAAATCGTCTCGTCCAAGTATCGTTTTTCGTATACAATGCCATTGAATTCAAAATTGAACAACATCCATTACAGTCACCCACATGGCTACATGTAACCTACTGCACAGCAGAGTGACATGCACTTACCCCTTCCCTTTTTCTCTTTTCCTATTTTTTTAAAATTGTTATTATTATTTAATTAATTATATATTTGTATTTAAATAGGTTACTTAATATTATATTATCCATTATATGATTATAAAAATAACATATAGGTACTGCATACTTTGAATTAATAAATAATAATAATAATTATTATTATTATACACATAATGGCGGGTACTCATTATATCTATATAGTTATGTATATTGTATATTGTATATTATATTACATACTGTACGTAGAATGTAAGACATTTATTATCAATTTAGATTTGTGTAATGTATACTTTGAACAGGATGATTCTTTTTGTAATGTAAAAGTTGCAGTATGAACTGTATATTATATCATGTTATATTATACTAAATACTTATACTACCTAAAAACCTTTTTTTAGAATTTTTGAATAGCGAAAAATTGATTTTTTGCCAAAAGGGTAGGTGGTTAATAATTGTGAGTTTGGGAGAGTGATGTTTGCATGACTATGTGATTTGAAATTTGTACTAGTCACATGATTGGGACGCGTGAACTGAATTCGTAAAATATGTAAAAGCAAATAAAATGCGAAGATTATCATAACTAAATAATATTTTCCAGAACGATTTGCAAACTTGAAAATTTGATCAGTTCATTTGTCCAATACAAACACATTTAACATTTTAACAACGTAAATTGTATTAGCTTTGGGTTCTTAGTGTACAATCACATACGTTAATGTATTTATTATTATGTAAAAGACCAGATACTCTTTAAGAGTACGAATCGAGGGTTATAATTTCGGTACCTAAAAGTTTGGAAATTGTGATTGAACAGTATATTGTGTTATATTTTTCAGAAAACTCTCTTTTTAGCAAGTAATACAATATTATTCTCAAAGTTAGAACCAATATATTATTTTATTATGTCGATTTGGAGGAAGAAAAAAAAATTTTCAACATGCTTGCGTATTCTTAAAAAAAAATTATGAGTTGGCAGATAAAAGTACCCTCGTGTGTATGTGACATGAAGTTATTAAAAATTGTAAGTTTAGTAAGCGTTCGAGAGTTAAAAATAAATACAATTTCACAGCGTAGGCAACGCTTGCTGTGGGTCGAGATCATTGTGCGTTTATTATTTTTTTGTTGACATTTGTATAATCGTAACTTGTAAGTACTTCGTGCAAACACTATAATATATTTTATGGTACAGACCACAAGATTACTGAGGACCCAACTTAGCTTAGTGCTCAGAGAAGATTGTATATAATTTTATATGAAAATAACAACCCTATGCTGGGTACAGGAAACTATTAAATATTATATTATATTTGATTAAGTATATTAACGTAGAGAACATAAAATGATTTTCAACAAATAAAATTACCATGATGTTTATATATTTTAGATCCTGAGTGGAGCGATCCAGCGAGGAAGCTATAGTGGTTTTACAATGGTGCTTATTTTTTTAATTATTTTTATCCTGTATACAAAATTTCTACCAGAAGGAGTGCTTCGATTTCAACATTTTCGATTTTCTCAATAGTTATTTAATGTCAAGGGAAAAACCACCGACAAATTACGGAAAACCGCTAAAATTGAGATTTTAATTTCTAACGCTTTGTTTATCACAAAAAAAAAATGAATAAAAAATAATAATATTACAATATAAATTCAACTTACAGGATATAATAAATAATAACATTATAAAAATATATCCTGACTGACAAACCGTTTCCGCTCAGAATCGTTTTTCTTATACAATGATATTATATCATTGAATTCAAGTTTAGTACAATCCATTATACATTGACCCACTTGTAAACTACTGTACAGCAGAGTGACATCCACTTAAAAGCTTTTTTAATTTAACTTTTTTATTTAGAATGTTTAAAAAATATGTATTACAAAATATATGATTCCTTATATAATCTAACTGTAATTAAAAATTAGTTAGTATACAGGGTGCTTCACCAAGCACGCTCACACCCCTTTTTTTTCTCTTAATAGTGTATAGTTATTCAAAATCTGATTTTTGGAATCTTTATATATAGGTACTTAAAGACCAAATTTTAAAATTCTTGGGATTTTTTGTACCACTTCAGGTCTGTTATCTTTCTCTACAAACATCTGTTTTACAAATTAGAACCATTTTATTGTTTACAATTTCACGTACTTAATTGGAAATTCGGACGTGTAGTTTCTCAGCTAATAAAATGTTTATTCTAAGGATAATAATCCTTAATAGTAGTTTTACAGAAATATAAAACAGATGTATAATATTGTATCTAGTGGTTATTTTACTTGAACCATTTTAACAAATTATGAACGTTGCTGAATGAATAGTAATCACCAACATCTTAAAATCACTATTATAGGTAATTAGCCTCCATATTTTCCAAAGCCATTATCATAGACCTTTCACCCTTAGTTGTGTACTACAAGTTAAATTGCTCAAAAACTACATGTTTGAATTTCGATTCTGATACTTCAACATTTCAGAAAAATTGTCTGGTAAATAAATTACATCCGAAAAGGGTGGTCTCATTTACAAAATATAAGTTTGAGTTGCCACAAGACTCATCTTAAGTACTACAAACAATTTGAGAATTAAAAAAAAAATGGTTTTTTAGTATATTTAAAAGTTGAAAAAATCAAATTTTGGACAATTTCATTATTAAAGAAAAAAATGGGAGTGAGCAATGAACATGGTAGGCGAATTACTCTGTATTATATTGCTTAAGTCTTAAGTGGTCACAGTTGAAATGAGTGAAAGATAAACAGTTTTTGTTATAACATTTTATTTTTTCGTTTAGTATCCTGAGTCCTCGCGACTTCACGATTAGAGCTTTCCAAGTCTCAAATATCATCAAGCATTAACGATGTACCCAATTTAACTTCGCATCTTCATAATACAATATTAAAATATAATTATAGCTATTATATTATTATAAGACTGTGGTCTGAAACACAAATGTTAAAAACGTGAACATAAAATGCAAATCATTTACATTGCCCGCGGTTTAACGACTTATGAATTATGATTCCCTACCCAGGGCCTACCTAATCAGCTTAATGCTCAATATTTTTAGATACATTTCAGTTGTGCAATTTTGAGGGTGGCTGCTAAGTGTGCAGCTTTCACACTTCTCGTATTGTTACACAATTCCTATTTCCTTTATAATAATATAGGTACCTATAAACATTTGAGTAATCAACTATCAACAAACAATTCGTGATTGCACTTCAGAGAGTTCGTGGTCGGTATTTTTGTTTTATTTTTGCTCAATTATTATTATTATTATTAAAATAATAGCTTACGCTGCGGTGAGTTGACATTGACAAAATAAAAGATAACTGACAAGTAATGCCTGCAAGTTTACTTTCAGCGTGATTATAGAAAATTAGAATTAACATATTATAGGTGGGTCTTGTTAAATAAAGCACTCTTTACGTCAACGAAATTACTTTAAATCTGTCCAATAAATAACCAGTAATGCGACACTTTTTTTTAAATTTTAAAATTGAATCGCTGCACTGGGCCGTTTTGGTAATTAACTTAAGCTTCTCGTTTCGTCGCCGAATTTTCGGATACAATAAACATCCTGAGTAATCTAATATTATTCGCCGAGAAAAACACTCTCAGTTCTCGTCGGTGCCCAGAAGTATTGGCGTGATTGGATTTAGAATCAATCGTCTTTTGTAAGAATAAAACAGCAGTATAACCGACTATCGCTTGATATAATTATGTCCACAAAGCGTAAACGTAAACGACTACGACGAGTATAATTTTATTTACGGACGACGGAAAACTCTGTTTGGTGTATGCGCACGTTCTATGGTTACATAGTAAATATTGTAAATTGTGATCATTATTATAACCGTCATAACAATTGGCCGGCGCATATGACACAATTATTAATGTGATTTTCAGTGCACGCCCCAAAAACGCTACATAATATTTGTATATTTCTGGGAAACACATGGTTTCCCTTTCGGAAGTTAATTTTTTAATTACATTTTCGATCATCGTGACAGACTTACCAAAGTCAGAATAATGAATTATAATTTGCATTTTTAAAAATAGCTCCTACTCCTCCTAACGTGATTTTATTTTATATCCGATGCGCCATAGTATCTTAAATTCTTAATTAATTTCACTAACGAATTTGCATTCTTCGTAAAATAACTATACGTCATGTTGATTTTTGAAAGAAATGTTGTGAGAAATTTTAGTACAAATTGGTAAGTACGGTGTACATTTGTACATACAAGTTTATGATTTACAATTCGTATATGCGACTGCAATACCATACGTAAGCTAAAGTCGAGATAAAATTAAAAAAAGATTAAAGATGATACATTAAAAAAAAAGGGTACTTTTCTGCTGTGATAAGTGGGTTGATGTAATGGATGTGTTAAATTTGAATTAAATTTTATAAAATTGTTGTATACGCAAATGGTTCTGAGCAAAGTCGGTCTGTCAGCGGTCAGCTTATATTATTAAGTATATTTTATGATTATATTGCTATTAAACTTTAAAGTAATTTATTTTGCTATTGGATATTAGTAATAAAGTAGGTTAATTCATTTTTCCGAAAAAATTACATTTGGAAAATTCATTGTGAGTATATAATCTAATAATAATATTATACTTTAAAAGTTTGAAGTACCTACGAATAATTGTTTCAACTAAAATCTTTATTCTCCTTTTAAATATTTAATTTCGTCCAAATTTGAATTTAAACTTTAAAGTGTCTATAAAAATAAACTATTTTTATATATTTTTTGGATTTACCTTACATGTATCAATTATTGATGGGGAACCTTGCTTCAAACAATCTTTAGCTAAAAAAACCAAAAATTTTTTTAATTTTTAAGTACAAAATAATTTGCAAATTTTCGAGTTATTATAATCTTTGTCAAAATTTGAAATTAAATTTTTATAAAAAAACCATATCTACCTAACCATGTATCTTTAATATTTTTAAGCTGCTATTAAAACATTACATTTTCAAGCTTTTTGACTGTATTAAAAAAAAAAAATTGACATTTATAAATACAAAACTAGAATAAACATTTGGAGAAAATGTCAAGTATCTGTGGTTGTACCTTTTTGAATTACAAAAAAAAAAAAAAAATCGTTCGATAAGAAATCGTTAATCTAAGGACGAATATCTCCGATTTCCCTTAATTTGTTTTTGATTTTTTCCGATGCCTTTGAAGTTTACTGGAAATTTTTAACTTTTGACCTCCCAGAGTATCAACCAGGTTCATTTTCCTACAAGAAAAGGTGCAGCTGAAGTAAAAAATCGAAGCATTTTTATTGTGCCAAAAGGTAATGACAAATACAAAAAAACAATAGCAGTGTAATGTCAGTAATAAACTGTTGACATATGTATAAGTATGCGAATAACGATTAATTTAACTGCGATTAATACGGAAAATATCATATATTATACCAGTGGAGTAACTTAAATTTTTCGAAAGCGAAACTTCAGTGGGTCCGGCCGCGGCCCGTCCCATATGGAATTATATTATATTATTCATTGTGATTTGATAGATATTTACGATTAAAGTGCT
>WHPZ01576635.1:0-10911 GCA_016617965.1 Macrosiphum rosae
AAATCTTTTAGTTTTATAACTAATATAATATAACCATTTATGTTATTCAATTCAAACCTGGTTGAGAATTCTTTGTTGTTTCATGTGCTTTTGTCGAATAACTGCTAATTCACGCCACAAACACTCATTTTCATGTTTCATAGCAGTGAATTTGGAATCAAGCATCTTATTTTTGTCTTTAACTGAGTTCACTTCTTTTATCAATGTACTTATTGTTTCAATTGAATCAATGTCGGTTTTTAAGCCTTGATGCTATTTAAGTCATTAATAAAAATATTAATACATTTAACATTCTATATCCATAAGTCATAAACTCATAGCCATATTTACTCACCAATTTTTCCCCTCTCTTTTGTTTAATTGATAACAATAAACAAGGATGTTCCTTCATAAAATATGGATGAGCATATTCACAAGATGTTCCATGATTAGATGTGTGATCAACATCAGATATTCTTTTACTAAAACCATCTAAAATATAAGATTAATACAAAATATACTATTATATTTTAGAGCATGAGTAGTACAAAAAATTCCTATTGTTCTTCGAATTGTTCGAAATTCGGAAATAAATTACTTAAGATAGCTTGTCATAATTATTAAGTCACAGGAAAATTGAAAAAAACTATTCAAGTTGTTATCAAAAATTTTATTTTTAAAAAGTTTTATCAAGAATCTCAAGGTAGTGGGCTCATGTGCAAGGAGGTAGCAATCAGTATAATTAATGCGTGGAAAGTACCACACTCTTAGGTATGTCACTTTATTATTCCAACAACCATCTAGCTTATATGTTAAGAGTAACAAAATAAAGCCGTTTTTTGGCTGATCATTGGAAATAAAATCTATTGAAAACCAATTTAATCAGTGGTAAGGTCTGACCAAACTGGATAATAATGGATCGACACCCAAAGTTATTCTTAAATGAGATAGTATGTAGGTAACTAATTAAGAAAATAATAGATATTTGAATTTAAACTTGACATTTAAATAGAAGTATATTATTATTATAGCCAATTGTTTGGATATGTATAATCCAAGTTCATCATTTATTATATAAATATAATTCTTGACATTAATCAATACAATAAGAGGGAATTATATCTACATAACATGTTCTTCCTTAGTAAATTAGCCAATCATCAAACTAAAAGGTAAGAATATTATCCAGGGCCCTACATAGGCTTTTATCTTTCTTCATATTTTTAAGTAAGTTTATTAGTATTTTAAAATTGTAATTATTAGGTACTATGTAGATACTCATAACATTTAGATTTATTTTAAAATAAATTTAAATTAGTAGGTAATTTGTTTAAAATAGTAACTAAATGACAATTCATTTTTAATGTTAGCATTACCAACAGACTTTACATAGAACTTATTTCACTTCAAAGACATTGGGTATTTATAATAACAATGATAAATTAACTTACATATGTGTAACTGGCGTACAAAACTCATAAAATTATTATGTTTGAAATATCTTGGTAGGACCTTACAGAATTCTACAGGATTGTTTATGATAAAACTGTCACCATCCTAAAAAAGAAAACAATATTTAGGTACTTAAATGTTTTAATATAGGTACCTATTAACAGCAGGGATAACCTACTATAAGGGAATCAGTGGCGTGAAGAAGGAATATGAGGCATGTGCGTTAGTTTAAAGGGTGGTGAGTGTCCTGGGGACTAGGGTCATTTCACATATAATAAATAATGTATTAAGTACACATTAAGACTACGCCAATATTTCTCAGTTATCATTTACATAAATACGTAGTTACTTAAATAAGTATTTATAATTACTAATTACCTCATAAGTTAATGAAGTTCACCATGCCACTGAAGGGAATAATAAGTTTTATAATACTTATAAATAATTTAGAAAAATAAATTAAAATATGGAAATTTACCTCGCTCCATGTAATCACATTATCGGTTTCTTTACTGCAGACCAATGTCCAAAGTTTTCTCAAAAATAAAGAAATCCTTTGGTCGTTCACGGGATTGTCGTCTGGCATCATTTCTCTTACGGCGAATAGAGAGTATGTACCAATATATTAATTATAGAAAACGATTGGAGTATTGGACACAACCAATATCGTCATATCGATCTTTCGAATAAATACTAACGAAATATATAAAATAAGTATTTACTATTTAATAATTATTAGGTACCTATTAAGGGTTACTTTAAGTTCCGTATTTCTATAAGTCGTAACAAAAATTTATTATTGAAATAATAGAATTGATAATTTATATTAGCTTTTACTTATTAAATGATAACAAAAAGTAAAAACAGTGTAGTACCACCATAGAACAATATATAGAAGCGACTCGATCAGCTGATTGGGTTCCCGCGGCCCTACCTGTGATAGAGACCCATTCCAAATTGGACTAAATTGGCCAATTTATGGCTATTTAGTATTTACCACGGACTAATCTACTATGCTTACATCTTAGTCCGTGGTATTTACTATTATTTTGGTCATTCGCTTGTTTACCTGAGTCACTTTAACTAGTAGGTACCATGGCTTAAGATAGTTTATCTTTAATCGTGGTAGGTACCCGGGTTGAATGGGTGATATCAAAAAGATAGCACAACATAACAAATAACATGTAAACAATGTTGATATATAAATCCAAATGTATTCGCGATTGTAAGCGGAATAGGCGCTACCTTGAGGAAGTCATCAGAACTATTATAACGAGGAAAATGTGTATAGTACCATACAACCATTGTTCTGTGATAGAACAGTACAGTCATGATATAAGCAACATGGTATGATCACAAAAGTCAGATTTGGTTCAAGTCCGCGCACTGCGCAGTACATCACTTATTGCATAGAACAGTAGCTCATAGACAAATATATTTATGACATCACTTGCTTACCCGTATTATCATATTGTTTTTTAAATTATTATTACTTACACTACGCTACGTCACGTGCTTACCGAAGGATCTGACCCTCAAAAAGTTACGATCATACCTTGTTTTTATATCATGAGTACTACAGTACGTCAGTACCACACACGAAATACGAATTAATAAATAATTGTAATATTGTATGAATATTATATTATTAGTTGTATGATGTATGATCCATAATTATCACCTTAATAGTGGACAGTGGTCCAAATTCCAAAAATACTGATTAATAATACCAGTCAGCCTTATCATTAGTATCGACTAGTGCGCAACCTATATTTCCTTTCAATCGCGAATTGACGTTAACTATGAATGTTGAATGATTATTTTACATTTATAGTTGCAGCGTTAATGCGATATAGCCCTGTTGTGTATTAGCATAGATTTCTATATTATACAACTGTCCGTGTAAATGTGTAATATAGAGCACAGGCCCGCGTTAAAGTCAGGATAATAATTACCGGGACAAGTATAACTATTCAGCCATTCAGGACAGAATTTATCGAGGAATAACTTTGATGAATGTCATGGGAAGTAATTAAATTAATTATATAAATTGGGATAGAATTGTTTAGGATTTATATTGGGAAGGATCTGCAATTGCAATATACATCATCTATTATTTATATATTATTAAATTACCTATATGCAGTATTATACTATTATGTATCACATGTATGTATATTGACATATTACAGACTGTAATGTACCCATGACATATTAAACTTGTCACGAATCTACTAGTGTCTGGTCATGGACACAAAAAATTAGCCGCCATGTGCTAAGCATCAATTTTTCAGTAGTGGTTTTACTGGTTATGAACCATAAAGCCAGCAGTTTCTTCACTATTGACTCCACCGTCAAATATTACCATTTATATATTATATTATATTTTTTTCTATTACTATTCTAGTCTTCACGGTTATGAGTTATGTGTATGTAAAATTACTAAAATATTAATATTTTAAAATGCTCAAAATTCAGTTAAAAATTAAAATAACCTAAAAAACTGATTGAGAGAACACAGATAAGGTTCTTACTTAAAAGTTGGATAGTAGGTCAATTAACTCTACTATCAAAACTAACATCACACTATTGAAACTGGTGAATGAAAATTTAGTATGCCGTACCCCGTACGTGTGTAATTACTTGTCTGCTTTTATTATAATAGTTGGTCCATTGACCATTGTTGATGTTATTGTTGTATAATACTATTATATTTAACACATATTAAGGGACTATAAATAATATATTTTATATTATGTATAATCAATCATTTAAATTTTGTAGGAGTTCGAATGACTATAAATTATATAATATAAAGACTGATGGTGACTAAATGAAAACACATAACTACTTAGTGCATTATATAATATTATATTAGGTATGTCACCAAATAAATATTCAATATTATGTATAAAAAACTTTAAAATAAAAGCAATAGATACCCACTAATTTACCCAAAATTATTTTAAAGATAACTTATGAATTTTAATAATAATAAAATTAAAGTCAGGTAAGTGGTAATACATTTACATAATTTATAAAAGCTTAAACTAAATAAAAGTGACTTAAAAATTATTGACAGTATTTATTTATATACATTTTGAAAAACATAATAAAGGGGAATGATGATTATTTTAGAAAAAGAATAAATTCATAAATTGATTTAAAATATAAAACATTAACTAGTTCTATAATTATCATTGGTAACTTTGTTTCATTGTAGAACTAAATCGTCTAACTCTTGGTTCTTAACAGTTTCTATAGTTTTTAAAACTTGCTCTAAAAGAGTGTCTGTTAAGATAGAAACATCTTGAGCTGCATCTACTTGAATAAAATTATCATTTTTAAATTTATCATAATTGATATCAACTCTATTTTGGAATTCAATATTTTCATATCTTTCATCACCAAAACCAGATCTTTTAGCCATTTCACCAGTTGACAATTTTAAAAACATCACTATATCTGGCTTTGGTAAACCATTTTCTGGTCCACAACACCATTTGAAATCCACGCATTGTTTGGCACTTGTAAAAACTACACCAGAATACGAGTACCGATCCACAATTAATGTTACACCAGACTCAATTTGCTTACGAATTTCTGGTTCTAGTTCCCAACGGTTAGCACTGAATAATAAATGTACTGATCGATCTGGTAACTCAATTTTTCTTGATAAATAATCATTGATTAGTGAACCAATAGGAGTAGATCGATCTGGAAAAGATATCTTTTTAGCTGGTATTTTCATACTATTTAAAGCTTCAACTAATTTTGCACATTGGGTTGTTTTCCCTGATCTATCACAGCCTTCCAAAACAATTAATGCGCCTCTCATAGCAGACTTTGTCATTTTGTAAAATTACCCTAAAAAAATAAAAGATACATAGTTACATAAACAAAAATAAAAAAACTTCTAATTATATAATATATATTGTATGGTATGGCCATCAGCCAGGACATGATACTTTTAAATTTTAATAATATAAGCATAATCTTTTGCAGTTCAAATATATTAGTAGCTACCTACTATAACATTAAAGATTCAAATTTGGTGTTAGCTACAAATATTTATTTTATTAAATCAACAGACATACGTCCAATATGAAATATAATTATATGAGATCAAGGTTATAATAGAACCTCATAACATTAATAATAGGTACAATTTAAACTTTTGTCTAGTCGAAATTCCAGTGGCGTACGCAGGATTTTTCAATGGGAGGGGATTGAAAATAAATTACAATTTTATTTTATTTTTATTTTGTCCAGTCTAATAATTACAAATGTTTAGGTGAGGTATTTGAAAATGTTTGTACAACTTCAACTTCTCGACTTTTCTAGTAGAACAAATGCTCTGACCATAAACTTCAAAGGAGATTTTTAAAAGAAAATTGGATATAGTTAGTACTGTTGGGAGGTCAAAATAGAAAATTCTCAGTATTTTTTAAAATAATTAGGAATTACAAAAATAAATAAAAATTGTTCGGTAACCCTGAATTTTAGTTATTTTTCTAAAAATGTCAATAAATAATTATTTGTTTGGTCAAAAAGCTTAAATATTTAATACAAGATTCATCATAAGTTTTTATTATAGCTGTTTAAAAATATTAACGATACATGTAGGCAAGATTGATGAATAATAAAACTTAAACTTAATATTATAACAGGTTTTACTCTTGATCCAAGTGTTTGTTGGGTAGTTGTCTAGGTCGTAGGATACTATTTTTTACCATAAGAAACTATTATCTTTTAACATTTTTCTAAAATATATTTTGAACAAAGTAAAGTAATTATAATTTGACATATTTTGATAATAATTTTACTTACTTTACACACACTTAATTTTGACCAATATCAAATGATAATAGGTAGGTATAACTCACACGTATTGAAAGTTTAAACATGCAATAAAGTAATAATAAAAATGTTATATTTGGTATGCTAAATATAATTGAACAATAAGTTGAAGTGGTTAAAAAGACAACATATAGTCGCTTTTGTTGTCTCCATCTTACAAGTGCATAACATGGTCAATTTACATAAAGCAGTTGAGATTTAGTCTCATGAATTTTAATATAAGAATGAATTTAACTTTTATCAAGATAGGTTGTCATATTTTCTGAAGTTTAAAAAAAAGTGTTTTTTCAACATTTAAATTTAAGTTTATATTAAGGAGTATATAAAATATTACAATTTAAAAATTAAAATATCAATAAAAATCTATGAAAAGCAATGGTCTAGATAATATTCTTACCTTTAAATTTGATATTAATTTCAATTCATTCTAATATTTAAACTAACAATACTAAATTGGTTTTACTGAAGCAATTTGTTATATTGTAAGTAGGTATGCTATACAGAGAAAACACATGTCAGTTTGGTGTCCTCTCGAAAGCCAAGAGTTAATTTGCACGTGCATTGTCTTGGAAAAGAAGTACTAAAGTAGCAAAACCAACATAGTATTATGTAAATAATAAATATAGCCACATTAATATTACCTAGGCGACAACAAGACACAGGAAAGCCGAAAGGTTATCTTTACATAAAAAGAAATGACAAATGTCGCCAATATCGGTGAGATTGCAGTAGTTATAGAAATTAGAATTTAGAAGACTATATAGTCTATACAAATTAAAATAAAGAAATTTGACTGACGTTAATTGATCATTGTTCTCTACCACTCACTTTCAGCAACGGCCGACAAATAGAAACTATTATAGTAAGTTAATATCAACTATTATAAATTAAGGTGTAAACCTATAGCTTGTAAAGTTGTAAATCGCAACTGTAATATTGAACTGAATACTGAGGCAGAAATGCAATATGCATAGTAGAGTAATTATTCTACGTGTTGCCGTGGCGAACAAATTGGCGCGAAATCACAATAATAACAATAAAATTAATAATGATAATAATATTGAACTATAGACCTTATCACGATGACACGATGGACCCTATACTAATGACGAAAGTATGGAACAACCAGTAAGTTGGGATCACTGGTCTCTCCATAGAGTAATATTACCATAGAACAATAATATTACTAAATGGGTCTTTCTAATGATTCGCCTAATAAATAACCCTGAAAAAAAATGATTTGTAAAGTGTACCCAGGTACTGAGGTACCTAGTAGGTACCTACACCTAATAATTAATAATTTGAAACAAATTGTCAATTTTTTTAAATCACAGTAAAAACGTATGGACGTCAATCAGTGGCGTATTTAGGAATTGGTCATGGGGAGGGTCCAGATAATTTTCAGAACACAGAGCCACGGGGGACGAAGCCCCCCACACCACCCATTTACTCTTTATTGTCACACTCTTGTCGAGTTTTTAATTATTAAATAATAATATGTACAAGACAAATTTAAAAAAAAGCGGGCAAGTGGATGTCACTCTGCTGCTGTACAGTAGGTTACAAGTGGGTCAATGTATAATGGATTGTATTAAACTTGAACACTCAATGATATAATATCATAATATCATTGAATAAGAAAAACGATTCTGAGCGAAGACGGTTTGTCAGTCTGGATATTTTATATTGTTATTATTTATTATAGCCTGTAAATTGAATTAATAGGTAATGAAATACTTTTATTTTTTTTCTATGGTGATAGACAAAGTGTTAGAAATTAAAATCTCATTTTTAGCGGTTTTTCGTAATTTTTTGGTGGTTTTTACAGTGGCATTAATTAACTATTGAGAAAATCGAAAAATTACCTCTCTAAAGTACTATCTTAATCCAATTGTCTAAAAGATAAGTTACTATATGTCTTTACATGTTGAAATCGAAGCACTCCTTCTGGAAAAAATTTTGTATATAGGAAAAAAAAATAAACACCATTGTAGAACCAATAGATCCCTCAGAATCGAATATATAGTTATATGTTATAACTTTTATACAAATATTTCCTTAATTACATTAGGTACCTACTTCATTCATAGTTGATCTTAGATAGCTTTTGAACCTTAAAAAGGTTGAAAAAGATCTCTCTGGAGTGGTTGTAGATACTGGCAATGTACAAATCTACAAAATATTTGAATTAAAAAATGAATTTGGTATTTTTCAACCATTTTCGGTACCCAACTGATAAAAATAATCACGATATTTATTGAAAATGTTGATATATAACTATAGCTTCAAAAATTTTTTATAAAATCCGTAAAATCGTATGATAAAATTTGTTTTTTAACCATGTAAAAACTGCACAACATTTAACATGTACGAGACACGAGTCAATTGTGGGGGGGTCCAGACCCCATGGACCCCCCCGTAAATACGCCACTGACGTCAATAATATATAAATAAAAAATATTCACCATGTGCAATACAATACAATTTCAATAATATAATAATAATTTAAAACAAATTGTCAATTTTTTAAATCACGGTAAATATGTAAAAAAAATATATATATAATATTAATATTATCTATTTTATAATCTTTTTCTTAAATTAAAAATCTATTTATTATATTTTTATTTCTTTTAAATTTATTGAATTTTGACAAAATAAAATTCATAAATTTTACCGTATTAATAATAAAACCGCCGATAAGATAAAAGTAAATAATTCACTTATTCATTTTGAAACACATTAATTATATAATAATATATATAATTTATACATAATTAATAATTATTACTCATACACTTATTAATTTGCAAAATCTCATATGGTGTTGTTTTTTCCGTGGTTATTTTTTCGATGGGGTTATTTTTTTGAGGTCTAAATTTCCGGGTTTATTTTTTCGCGGTACCCTTTCTAATGGCTTAGATCAATTTATAAACTTTTATCTTTGCATATTAAACGTCATGATCACGACTAAAGATATTGTTCTATGATCGTGGTCATGACTATACTAATGCATATTATAAAAACAAGGCCTATGATTGTAACTTTTTGATGGTCAGATCCTTCGGTAAGCACATGACGTAGAGAAGTGTATAGTAATAATAATTGACAATATGATAATACCGTAGGTGGGTGACGTACTGAGCGGACTTGGACAAAATCTGAACTTTTCCGATCATACCATATTACCATGTTTATATCATGCTATAATGAATAATAATATATTATGATTTATGATCTAAGCAGGGTCTAAGGCATAGACATAAGACATATAATATTATATTATAATTTATATTCTATATTATTAAATGATCTAAGGTTCCAGCAGTGAAGCCATAGACCACCATAGACCTATAGTTAACTAGACAGTATACCTAATAATATAAAATATGCATAATGTATATATTGATATAATATTACTATATTGTATAATTGAATAAACCATGACATAATTAATTTATGAAACAAAAAAATAGTTACTATTATTTTATGTTTGCTCAAGTATTTGCTCGGTAAAAGCTAGGAAAATCTACTTTACCGGACACCTTTTTTTTCAAAATACGTGTTTTTTATGCTGAATTCGAGTGTTTGAAAAAATTTCCGGAAACTTACCATTCAAAAGTTATGGCAATTCAAAGTTATCGATATTATACAATATGCTAAATAACTAACTTTCATAATTAGTATATACATATAGTACATACATTAGATAATTGTTCATCGTAGCGAGTGACCACGCTGGCAATAAATGTACTTAGAAACAATAATGAGGAAAATCGAGGTTCACCTGAGGTGGTTTTACACAACATAGTTTTAATAATATTGTTATAACACATTATTCTGTGGTGTTTACTGTTTAGTGTTTATAGTAATTAGTACAACACTAACTGTTTACTGTCAGTGTCATTAACTCATTATAGACTATAGTCATTATTATTATTTAGTAATCTGAGGTAGCAGTTTACAAAAAAAAAAAAAAAAAAATACCGTGCAAGTTGATATTTTGATAACGAAGTTTTGACGAGTCTTGTACTCTACTTGTACGATCCGACAGCCTGCTTTGTACGTCATGGATACAGCTGCAGAAAACCACACTAGTATGATTACGATACATGACGATACCACTCACCAAGGTAATAATAATACATGGTAGTGCCACTTCACTATCGAAATAACGATTGATGAACTATCGAAATAAAATGGTGGCCGAGAGTGGAACCAATCAGATTAGCAATTAGCTTATAGTCTAAGGCCGTGTAAAATAATTATATGATAAAGAATATAATTTAAATTTGCCGCAAAAAATTACTTGTATTTCATTGGTTCCACCTTATGCTGGTTAAAAGCATTTGATAGTGATGGCGATAAATAATAACAATCGTGATTTCGATAATGAAGTGGCTCTACTATGTATTATAATTACCTTCAACCTTGCCACTCACCAACATGGAATGAGAAATACGTACTACCATGTACTTGTCCTAAGTAGGCTATATGGTATTATCGAATCCCGGAAAAAAGTCCGGTTTTCAAAATTAATAATATATATGATTGGTATGATCTAATATAATTTAAAACTATAAAGAATTAAAATTTCACGTCGTTATACAATCTACAGAA
>WHPZ01576647.1:0-14592 GCA_016617965.1 Macrosiphum rosae
GATGTGTCATGTGTTTAATATAATATACGTGTATGATAATGACTCGACTGCATCATTTTAATGTTTCAACGATATTTATATATTATAATATATTATCATAATAATTTACGGCGGATCGGAGACGGCTATAGGTAGGTCATTGGCTATATTGTACCTATAAAAGCATCTGCCGATGCCGATGTCTGGCTGATGTCGTTATGAAATTTATATTAATTTATTATATTCAATCGACATGTCGTTATATCAAATCCCAACTCCCAAGACTTGGGTACTTAGTACCTATATCGACTCGTAACACTAAAAATATACAATATTTGAAAATGTCCTACGCGAACCGATATTATTCGTATAGGTACGTAATTTCTATAGATGGCATGTCCAAAGTAAATTCGTCCGATACTCCGATGCGTCAAAAAACAAAACATTTTGTATTTCGCCGCATAGGACGCAATTATTGGAACAGCATAGGTCAGAATAGAAATCGCAAGCACTCGCCGGACTTACGTTGGACACCGTTTTTTAGTGTACATATTTAAGTAGTCAAAAAGCTCAGCTCTTGCCACTACATCTGCCATGCTTTCTGTCTTGAAATTAGGTATACGTAGGTACTTTGTTATCATTATAAGAGATTGAAGAATATCATGTAGGTACTAAATATATAGATTTAATTTTTAAATATCAACGCTATTCTCCATCAAAAAAATTACTTATTGTATAAAATGTTTGTATAGATTGTAATTATTCTTTTAATAAAATAAAAAAAATTTCCATCCAAATTAAATGTGGGTTATTTTACTTCAATTGAGCGTTGTTCAAATATTTTTTAACTCTCTTTCGGATAAGATAATTTTGTATGCTCTTGTCGACTATTATATATTATATTATTTCAAAAAAAAATCTAGGTTTTATTAATAACTCAAATAATACAATATTATTATATATTGTTACCTATTTGTTTGCACTCGGTCTTCGCAAAGATATGGTAAGTATAGGTAAGTCAATAAACCATATAATACTTATTAGTGCCGTAATATATATTTTTTATCTTTCCGCATATAAATGATGTATTATTATGGATAAACTTTACGAGTTAATGAATTATGTACAAAATATATAGTCAATAAAGGTATAACAATGTTGGCTTACTAGCATAAAGATATAACACACAAATAATACCCAATTATAATAATCATTTTGACGGTAGATCGTATCGACTAACGAGTAGCATTTAGTTTTAAAAAAAAACTAGAAAATCATACTATCTATAATTTATATTTATATTAAGTGAATGTATTTTAAAAGGTATTGCAATCCGCTAAAAAGTGAAAGAAAACTTCATTGAAAATGTTGTCTTATTTAGTAGTAAGTTACTATATAGTATTAATAGTAGTATTGTATATTTGTAATATTTTGTATAGGTACTATATTGAATTTAAAAAAGGGGGAAAGTCGTTAACCACTCTGTTGTACAGTATAGGAGTCAAGTATTTACCTCATTATCTCGTCATAGAGTAGGCACTGAAGTAATGGAAGTATTCAATTTCAATTCAATGATGAATTATTATGGTACCTACTATACCTATATATGATGAAAAACGATTCTGAGCGAAGACCAAGGTTAACAACAATTATTTTAATAATAATATTAACATTTTAACAAATGTTAGTATTATCTTCTGAACGGACCGATGAATGAATTTATTTTACAATGATGTGATTTTTTGTATCTAAAGTAACTTTCTTTAGTAGAAAAATTCTCCGATCAATGTCAATGAAGGGTTCTACACACTGCAGGCAGAAAATTGGATCGACTTATTTCTATTGAGAGGTCAAATTTAAAATGTTCAGTATTTTTTAATAAAATCGAGAATAACAACAACAAAAAAATTGGGAAAGTGTATGTTGCTCTGCTGTACAGTAGGTTACAAGTGGGTCACTGACCACCGTATAATGGATGGTATTGAATGTGAATTCAATGATATAATATATTAATATAATTGTATAGGAAAAACAATTCTGAGTGGACTAGTGGAGACGGTTTGTCAGTGTGGATATTTTATATTATAATTTATATTTATATTGTTATTACTTATTACGTATTATTAATACGGTAGCCCGTTAGTTGAATTAATATTATAAAATTACAACAAAATAACGAACATCGTTATTCTTCGTTATTTAATATGTAATTTCGTTCAAATTTGAAGATTTTTTTTTTATATTTTTAAGATGTTTTTGTTACAGAATAACCTACTTACGTGAAACCTTGCTTTACATTTTCAATCCTTGGCTATAAAAGTTGAACATTTTATAACATTTTAACTACAATATCATTTTTAAATTTTAAATTTGATAAATGTTGTTAAAAATTTAACTTTAAATGTTTGTGAAAAAACTTGTGACAATGTATTTTTAATATTTTTCAACTGTCGTTGTATCAATATATCAGGAGCCTTGTATTAATTTTTCAGGATTTTTGAATAAACAAATACAATTTTATTGACATCTATAGAAAAAAAACCTAAAAAAATGTTTAGGTAAAAATCCCCGGTTTTTCTTATTTTTTTTTCTCGGGGCTTTTGAAAACTATATTGGGAATTTTAAATATTGACCTCCCCAATGCATCAAATATTGATTCACTTTTCCTTCGAACAAGATACTGAAGTTGAAAACCGAAGCATTACTTCAACTACTTACCATGTACACAAAAAATTAAAAATTAAAAAAATCATTGGAAATTCAATACATCCGCTCAAAATACTAAACAATTTTTTTTAAATTTCAATAAAACTATTAAAATTATTCTATGATAAACTTGGATACGAAAAAGTTATAATGTCTTCGACTTTTTAAATACATTATTATATTATTATATTAAAAAAAAAATATTCTGGGCCTCAGAGGTCAAAAAATAGCTTAAACATTAAATTTACAAGGTAGGTACCTATTATAATCAATAACCACGGAAAGAGTTATGTCCATGAACTTGTACACCACAAGCTACTACATCGGCGGATACTATTAATTACTTTTTTTCTTTTCAGAACGTTATTTTGCTAGCGTATTTTTTGGAAAATCTATGATATTTTAATTGAATATTTCATCTACATTTATTTATCAAATAAATTCGATAATTTATTAAAATGTAAAACTCTATATTATGTTACTTTTTCTTTGAAATTGTACTCACAAAATTATATTACAGGGTAATATGCTGCATACCTATTTAATTTACTTTTAGAAAATTAATGTATATGCGCACACTAATACAGTCCCAAATATCTTACTCAGTCTTCTAAAAATCTGGAAAAAAATTACATTGTGAAGACCGCTGGCTGCATTGTATTCCTCTTACTAAATCAGAATCTAAAACACAATTTTGATTATTTATTATTTATTGCTATAATATACGTTATAAAATATAATTTTGTATGAGTTTCCGATTACTCATTAGGTATACTGCCAGCCTCAACATTATACTTTGAACGATAATAACAATTGTAAAAACTACAGTTTTGTCTATTTCATGAAGTACGTACCTACATTATATTCAACTCGTTCTCGAATATTTGATTACATTTCGGAATATAACATTACTTTTATCATTCATTGTATATAAAATATATCATACAACCAATGCTTCCATAAAGGTTAGTCTTAGACCTTAGTATACACCAATGATGTGTATTATTTCACGTATCACCTGCAGTAAGGTAAGGTAGAAATTATTATTTTATAGTAGTGGGTTGGTGAATTCATATACGTTTTATAACCTTGTACACGAAACAAATAGTTTTATAATAAACATCTCACATCTGTTAATATTTATACTCATCTAGTCATCTCTGAACAAGTGTTGAATATTTTGTTTTGTATGCCTAAAATTAAATGGATGTATAAAGTTTCCTCTGCAGACACACGTTTCAACGTTTGCATTTTGATGTCACAATATCGTTCTGCGAAGCAATCATCTCCGTTCAAACAAAATCGTCTTAAAGCTTTCTTAAACTTTCATCGAATGCGACTGCGGTTAACAGAATGAGACTGACATTTCAAATGAAATTTCCATTTACGCTTTTTGAACATCATTTCAATATATTATTTACCGTTTCACTGTTATAGACAATACAAAAAAAAACTGAAAATAAAAATAATAAACTTTCAATAAAGATGTCATATAATAAATAATGTAGCAAGGAGGGTTTCAAAGGTATTTCATTTGGTACAGTAAATATTACTAGTAGGTAAAAAAAAAACAATCTTCGACCGTTTAAGGTATACCTATAAGTAGAAGGTAGCTATGGATTAGGTTACCCTGTACGTGCGGGAATATGTATAATGTATATTTTATATTTTTTGCCCACATTTATAATTTACCAAGTAAAATTAATTTTCGTGTACCTTAAGGTACCTATAACGTTTTCTAACTATTTCGTGGTGACGAATTCAATGATATATAATAATATAGAATTATTAAGATTATGCGAAATTCATTACTTTCGATCGTGAGAACATTATTATACATGCTCAGATGGATAAATCGTCGAAAAGGTACCTATGTAATTGACACATTAGTTGAATATAGTATCTCAAGGGCATTCGTCAATCAGAACCTAGGGGGGTGACAATATCATAAAAAAATAACTAATAACTGTTATAACCAATCAAATTGATTTTATTAAATAGGTAACAGAAAATAAATACACAGCATAGATAAACGATGTCCCTACCTATCTATTATGAATACTGTGTAGTGACTAGTGGGTATACATTGGAACTGGCACCTATACATTATTAGAATAATATATATCGAATATCGATATTTCGATTCATTTAAACTGCAGTATGATGTAAAACTAATTGCGAGCGCGTATATATCTAATAATAGTTATCATAACCGCGTTTGACTTATTTATTGTGATACTATATATATAATATGTCTTTATACGTTCACTGTAAAGTGTATATATAGGTACCTACTAAATGTGTATTGTATACGCATGTTGTATAATATTGATATTATTATTATGTTCGTATTGTGTTCGAATACAATTGAATATATTCCGAAGGAGAATTTAGATAATATTGGCTTATTGCTTATAATTATTGGTTAATTGTTTATTGGATTGGGATATAAATTAATTGGAGACATTTGAGTGGACTATTATAATTTATAATCGTCTCGTATATATTCAGTTGTATATATTATAATGTATACAATATACAATATTACAATATCATATTATAATGAATAGGTAGTGTATAGGTCGGAAGCATTATTATATGGGTCACACTGCGGTCCTATATATATTTATATATGAATATTTAGCATATTTTTTTCAGGTAGGTATTATCTGAGTATTGTTTTATGTTAGTGATATTCAAAACTGTTACTTATTATATATTCATCTTAAGAAGAAAAGTAACAGAAGTTTTTTGATATAAATATATAATATATAATAATTATAACAATATTATATTATTTATGTAGCAGTGATGGGCGAATTTGATTTAGTTTCCTTTTTTCAAAAGCACCACACGAGTTAACATCGTCTTAACCTATGTATAAAATATAAGGTATAGTGAAAGCACACGAATTTGATGATTTTACAAGTTGAAATTTTTTTTTTTGTACTCAGTTATTTTTTTAACATTTATTGTGAATGGTGTATAAGAATTTCTTGGAAATCGCTATTGTTATAAAAAGAACAAAAATAACATAATAATCTCCGATAATTACATTTATTTATAATTATAACCAATCACTAATGACGCTAATAATGTATAATATAAAAACATTGCTTGAGTGGTACACATACAAAATATACGAAATACCCAACCAATAATGTATATTATTGGCCATTGGATATAATGACAAACATGAAACAACTAAACAAGTAACCAGTGTTGATGAGACTTATCTAGGAACACTTTATTTAAATCATAAGTATTCATTGTTAATGGCTAATATATATTTTTCCTAAAATTTTTCTATCAGAACACTATCCAATTAGTACATAATATTAGCATAATACTTTATGTACCTGTTAAGTAATGGGCGTCCCCTCATACGTCATGAGATGTTCTGTTTTTGCTAATAGATAAATACATTTTATACATGTTATTAATTGTCCCCCACCCCCTCCCACATTGAATTGACCTGGAAACGTCTCTGTATTGACTATTAGTTACTTTACCTTCACATGCAGGGTAA
Source organism: Macrosiphum rosae (assembly GCA_016617965.1). Classification (NCBI taxonomy): domain Eukaryota; kingdom Metazoa; phylum Arthropoda; class Insecta; order Hemiptera; family Aphididae; genus Macrosiphum; species Macrosiphum rosae. The sequence goes on from WHPZ01576647.1 coordinate 6,215, forward strand.
AAAAGTAAATAGATGTGTTATTTAAATATAATAAAAATTAGTTTTATCGACCATATTATCCAGATAAAAGTTAGATTTTCTTTATCTAACTTAGATAAATTAAAAAATGTATTTAATTAACTGCTGCAACTAGATAAATTTATATGAAATTATCTGTACCTTATCTAGATGAAATTTTCGTTATCTATTCTCAACACTGCAAAATATAACACAACAGATATTTGAGATTATCTGAGTTAGTATTCAGTCTCAAATAAAATACACGTGTAATTTAATTCAACCTATCTATCAAAACAACTCGCCGATTAAAACGAACAAATAAACCGAATAAATTGAATCGATCTTTTTTATTAAGTTTTAACTGCAAAATCGTTTAGGTTCACTACCAACCCTTGCGAATAAGCAATGGAATGTTTATAAATGGTTGCCATTGATTAATCAGGTAGTACAAGCATGCATCAAATATTCAAATGACAAATTGTCGCGCATATTGCCTTGAATAAAGAAACTATAATATCTTAAAACCACCATGTGTGTATAGCTTATATACTCAAAGACTACTCAATTTAATTTTACAATATACCAAGTGCTAAATCCAATCCGTGAATTGCGTTTGCAGCTCATATTAATTATTTCACAAAGCTAGATACACTGATGCTGATTTGTCCTCGAATTGAGGTACCTACCTACACTGAGATACACTCTAAACGGAGATACACTCAAACCGAGATACACCTATAATATATAGCGTATAGTATTTGCTTTGGTACTATTATTAGGTACCTATACTTGTACTGTTTGTGTACATTATTAGTGCATTACATTTGATGATTAAGTATATGTATTTTATAAAAAGCTCGATAGCTCATATTATATATAGGCATTTAGAATATTCACGATTGCAAATGATAAAAATTAAAGTTTCAAATATATTATTTATAATAATATAATTATGTAATACACCTAATGTATATACTTGAAAATCATGATTTCTGTAGTCGAGTGTTACTGCTGGGTAGCTACTCCCCTCACGATTTCTCAGTCAACTTGTACATTTTCCGCCAATATGCTTATTGTAACTACTATTACAGATTGTATGTATTTTAATAAATGTTAAAAAAAAAAAAAAATGATTTCTGTGAACTACAGAACTCAGAGTTTGTGACGTTATAGGCGTATCAAAAATAGGTAAAATACTAAAATGTGTTGATGCAGATAAACAAAATTGTATGTACATCTAAATCGGCATTCCTAATTATATATTGTATAGAAGAGGTTAGATCTTTCAAATATTCAATTTAGCTTGCATTTATATATTATTGTGTATGTGTAAATATGTTGCACGTATAGAATGTTTTCTTTAAATAAATTTATGGAGATTTCATTACGCGGAAAACAATGCACCTTGAGAATATGTTCTTCTCAGTGAAAAATAATTCTCGGAAATAATATCTTATAATATAATAAAACATTCAATTCCAACTATACTTTCGGCGGTGTTCAAATTAAATATTCCAAACATTCGAGGGAAATATTTACTTTTATACAATTTAATAAAGTAGGTTTACGGTTTATATATATATCCGTTTTTAAAATTAAATTACCGCGATATTTGTTGTTGGTTGTGTACATTGGAAAAAATAAATTAAAATAATTAAATACATATATATAATATAAAGTCAAATATAATATGTTATATATATGTTATTAATATCGTATTCATATATAGGTAGTTAAAGTTGTTAAACGTTTATTGTTGTGAGTATAAGTTATATGGTTAGATGCTAGAGTAATTATTTGATTAAATGTTGGCAGGTTAAGTATATAGAGTACTTAGTACCTACTACCTACTATACGGTAGTAGCTGGTATACGGTCTACGGACATAATATAATAATATAATATACATAATTATACGCGATGATATTATAATGCCGGTAAGTATACGTATATAGATTAATCTATTGAGTGTAGAATAATATAATATTAAATATATAATATAATTTATTAGGTATTTATATATTAATATGTTCATTTGATTTTTCCTCATAAATCGTTTCAGGGAACTAGGAAGTTTGATTGTCATCATAATTGCATCCTCTAAAAATCAGTGTATTTGAATTTTAAGATACCATAATAATATAATACTTCATAATTACCGAATAAAACATAATTGTTTACTCTTTAGAAACTCTATAAAGTAAGGAATGAATTATGTTGATAATAAATGTTAGAAATTAGAACTTTTTAAACAACTTACAAGTGTAATATACCTATAATTAGGGATATTATATAACTATGTATTATGTATTATTCGATGTGTATGCACATAACAATTCCATTGGGGATTCAGTAATCAGTTGTATGGAGCGTTACTGCGTTACAGTTGATGATTTTTATGTATGTGCATTTTAAATTTTAGCTCATAATTTTAATAACAAAAATGTAGGTATTATGCAAACAAATAGAGACACGCTAAATCCTACGATGATAAAAGAAATATTTATAATGTACATCATAATATATACGGACATACAGTTGTTTTGCATAAGTACATTACCGACATTCTTTTATAAGTCATGCGATAGAATAAAAAATAAATAAGGTAGCTGGTACCTACTTAGTAATAATGTTCACTGTATATTGATCAAGAAATACGTGTTGTACAACCAGATAGCGCCATACCATTTAAATAAATACAATAAATTAATCATATTTTCATTCACAATTTATATAATAAATATTATAAGACATATGTACTAATAATAGGTATAATAATGTATTATATTTTATAATCATAATGTTTGTATCGGCGTAATGTAAATTCACATATAATAGGTTTATCATTATATGAAAAAAATTTAAATAATTATTGTTTGAACAATTTCTTCTTATTTTCCGCGATGTTTTTCTCAATAGTTTCAAATGATATCTCATACATATTATATACGTAATACCTAATAATGATAACAATTTGTTCAGTAAACAACAGTAAATCAGTAAATCAGACCATTCAAATTAGGCTGTTGCATCTTTGGCGTGAAAATAAAAAAAAACCTACTATATTATATTATATTATACATTTTAGGATTTTTAGTACTTGTTATTATAGCGGCCACAGAAATACATAATTTGTGAAAATTTCGACTTTCTAACTTTCATGGTTCATGAGATGCAGCCTGGTGACAGACGGACGGACAGAGGAACCTTAGTAATAGGGTCCCGTTTTACCGTAGGAACCCTAAAAATGCAATAAAAAGTCAGCGCTACTCCTTTACAACTGTTATAGTGTTATTATATTTTATCGTCCGCTAAGCCGACGATTGTCTACGGCCGGTAGACGACGACAAAATATATCGGAATTAAGTATTTTTTTTTTCCTGAAGTGTAAAAACATTTCCTATAGCTAAATATTATGATGTACACGCGTGCTGCCAAGTTGCACAAGCTGCAAACGGAGTACACTGCCATGCAATGTGAAAATCGCAAACTATTTATTTTAATCATAGGGGTGTAACCTATAATATGGTGGATAGTGTGTCCATATACCTAGAAATAACTACTAGCTAGGGAGCAGATGTTTGAGAGGTTTTTTTTTATGTACACAATGAATAAATACATATACATGTACCTACCTTCGCTGTAAAAAATAAAAATAAAAAATATTATAATCGGTACCTACTCTAACAATATATACACGTATTCATATATATACCCATACGAGCGCATCCAATCGGAGAGTAATATTTCAAAGGGTAAAAAACTAAAAGCGAACCTATTATAATATACGATATATAGTACTTACGTATATAATAATATGTGCAATATGCGTAAAGTAAAGAGCGGTCATCGTGCGAGTGTATATATCTATAATATTTTGCTGTATTATGTTTGATGCACGTGCATCATATTTATGATACCTGTATATGTATGACTATATACTAAATAGCCGTAGACTTGTAGTATAACATAATAATACTGCGGTATATAATAATATTGATACCTTTACCCAGGTATACGTATCAAATATTAAACAAAAAATTATAGTATGATTCAAACACGTTTCGCGTTTGGTGCGCTTGCAAATCGAGTTATTATTCAATATGCCTATATACCTAATTCAATATCATAATACCAGATACCTAGTTATTTTTTAAACGTTTGGTTTTTGAAAAAATTCTTCGACTTAAATGTTGGTACTCGGTGGAGGCCGGAGGGTAACTGGTAGTCAATCGCCAGATGTTGGATCTTAATACATTCTAAAAAAATAGACAAAACAATAATAAATCCAATTTTACCTATTATAAAGATATTTTGAAGGTAGGCGTATAATCAAATTGAATATTGTTAATTATAATGAAAGTTTCAGTACATCGATAATATTGGTTACAAAAAGTTATCTGTTAATTAATTATATGACCCGTAATAACAATATTTTAATGTTTTTGGTACACCGCTATGAGTGACACAATAGCCTAAGAATAAATTGTCACTTAAAATTAAAAGAAAATATACTCTGTTCAAGATACGAAATGCAAACGGCGGCGACCAGTTTACGTCGACGGTAGTCTGGTAACACCCGTTTATCACCCCAACCAATTCAACTGTATATACATATCCTGCTGCCTTGTAGTATTGCCATGGCACTGCTAACAAGTCATCCGCCGTTTGCGTTTCTTATCTTGAACAGAGTACAGTTAGCTCTCAAAATTCAGTATTTGGTAAAAAAAAATAATGTTAGAAGTAATTAATTAAAATGCTTAAATAAATATTCTCAGTCCCAATATAGGGTTATTATTATTTTATTGAAGGTACAACAGAAAAATATCCAAAAATTAATTCGTTAAAAAAACGAAATTCATTAGGTAAGTATTCATATGTTTTCACAAATCTTTGGTAGAATTATTGTGTTTGGAAAAATTAGTAATTAATTAATTACCTAACGTGAAACTCTTGGAGAAATCTCTTTACTAAAAAGAAAAAAAAAATGATAATAGCCAAAACAAACTATAAAAACAAAACCCATTATTGTAAAGCTAATATACATTTAACGCTTAACAGTTAGCTCAGAAGCTAATCAAGTAACACTGAGATTAATTTAAAAATACAAATTACCACGCATTAAGTGTCAAATATAATGTGTGTCAATCGTCGCCGTGAACGAAATTAATTGGATAGTTTATCTAATTAACGCAGGCATTTTCATTTCGAGCGTGTTGCGTTTGTCAGTTTGTCAACATGAACAGTGTTATTGAACACAAATCGTGCGTGCGATTTGCGGTGGACCTACGTGTATGCTGCCTATACGGACTGGATAAAGATTGAGTGCCAAGTGGGCTTAAGCTCTGAGGATAATGAGGACAAAGACCGATTTAAATAAATAGAAACTAATCATTTGAATACTTAAAATTGTATAAACTCAATAATAATATAATTTAATAAACATTTTCATTTTTATATTTTACAGGAGTTATTATGCATGGTAAATATAATTAAAACCAATTAAAAAAGTATTACATATAATATTAAAAAAATTCATAAAATCCCATTGGTTTCATTTTCGTCACTAATTAATTGCATCTAAAGTTGAGGCTAAACCCTTAAGTTTTTATATTTTCAATTTCTTGCGATATATTTATAATAAGACAACTCTGTAGAAGCTCCAAACTTTTAAAACTATACGTTGCTACAATGCTACGGTTAGCATTTTCTAACACATTAAAATTAATGAACTCCTGAAATATTTATGATGTATTATACTTTAATCGTAAGTAAATACATTTAAATAATCAATTATAACGTCGAAGTAAGACGAGGACACATTTTTCCTTTATAAGTTCCCTTGTGGTTACAAATATAAAAACAATAAACCTTCAAATTGAGGGGCTTGGAGCCCTGAAGATTTATTTAAATATAGACCATATTATATTATACGGTTTAGTGCTGTATTGTGTGTATTGTGTGTACTGTGTATACCGCCATACCATACCAAGCGCAGTAAATTGTTCTCGATTCGACCTGTAATAATAATAATAATATACTAAACAATACATAATATTATTATGCTTAGCTGTAAGTTATTATATTTATTGTCCGATCAAAATAACTTGTTGTTATAACTTACTATTGTATGACTATAAATTAAATATATTGTCTTAGAGACGGAGATCAAATAAATAATAATAATCTTTACTCACGGAAATAAAATAATTTGACTGTAGGTATAAGTACCTACATTATATATTAAATAAATATAGGTACAAGGATTAAAAAAAATACATATTATTTATGGTTATTAAAGATAGAAATTCAAAAATATAAAGTATTATTTTAATACATACAGGTACTAATTAATTTAAAAGCAAAATAAAATTTGGATTGTGGGGGGGGGAGTTGTTTCAAATTTTTTTTAATCAAAATATTTGTTAAATTTGGCGTTATAAATCTAGTTTAGTGCTCACGCGAATTCTTAAATTTTTTTCGGACACCTATTACAACCTGCAGTTAAGAACGATGGGGCAAAAACTAATTTCCGGAAATCATTAGTTTTTATGGTATAACCTTACTTCCCGTAGTGCGTAGTAACTTTTACACGAATCACTTTCCACTAGATATGAACCGATATGGCGTAGGTGGAACCTCTATAAAATTGAAAAGACCGAAGAAGCCGAACAATAAAACTACGGTCGTTGCGACCTCGACAACCCGGACTAACGATCTGGAACAATATTCCGGATTTTTGAGTCTAGATCCCGGTGTTGGATGTGGTAAACTAAATGTAGTCGCATATGTTGCATGTCCAAAAACGCCGGTTCGGAAGTCGGAACTAAATCACGTTGTGAAATCTGCAAGATTTACACAAACTGAGTGGGCCTAAAGGTCAATTTAACGCAGACCAGAGAGACTTGAGGGACGCTACGAAAAATGTCTACTCGACGATCGAATGTATTATGAAAACGTGACAATTTCGTCAAAATGTGCATATGATTATAACGACTCGTCGTGCTACACTGAACACCGGAAGAAACATGCGCAAGCTCACAAATTGTGTATTCTCAACCAAAATTGGTGAAAGTGCTGTGTTACGGAAAAATCCGAAAACGGAAAGTCGAAGACTATCGTTGGTCAGATTTCTGTTATTAGGTTTGAATGCGGACAAGTTGCAGCAGTCTGGAAAGAGTTTAATGTGTTTCGGCGACGGGTCACTATAGGACAATATGATAAAAAATTTAAAACCGGCAGTGTGTTCGTTTCGTCGAGAGTTTTGCCGTATAGGTGAGATCGATGCGATGTGATAGTTGTGGACGAGTACATGACGACACGGTGCGTGAAACCTATGCCACTGCCTCCGAAACACACACGGGACAAGAACGGACGCTAACGACACGATCGCAGAATTCAGTTTTGTCAAAAATGAGAGATCAATTGGAATCGAGACGTCAACACAGCTGAAAATATCGTCATGGTCGCCAGAGGACTCTTGGGTTTTAGGAAAAAATTATAATTAAAGAAAAAATCATATAACATGGCGGTTATCGCCGAACAAGAGATTGTTTGTTCGGTCTACCAGAGGCGTACTTACGATTTTAGCGCCCCTTTTTTTCTCGATTTCCTTTATAAACTAATATATAATATATTATAAACCATTATAATCAAATAAAACTAATTATAATTTTAGATTTTAGCCTTTTTTTCTGACATTATAATAAAATACATTACATGTAGACATGTAAAAGATATTATAAGAAAGTTACGGGTTGTCACTTATTAGTTATAACTAATATAATTTCTCAACAAATCCAATAAAATAAAAATAAATAATTTTTTTTTTGTCATAACCTCTAGCGACGGCTCTTTTGAGGATTCAGAATTTAGCGCCCGGGGCAATTGCCCCCCGTCGCCTCTCTTAAATACGCCACTGCGGCTGACACGTTTATTTGTATTTACCTACATCAATAAACGAGTCTTAACTACTAGCTAGCATGCTGCTGTCACCATACAGGTAGGACATATTGTAACCCGCCATGCCGTATTGCCGTAAAGAGTTAAGATAATGAAAATATAATAGAGCATTTATCGTTTTTCAACGACATAATATTATTCACGTTACATCAATATTATTTATATTTTGTTGTCGTCCGTGATTAAATGTATGATGGTCCTACGTCAGAGCATAGGAAACTGTGTATTATTATGGTTAAAATAAATATAAATAAGCAGTCGTGATAATTAAATCTTTTTTCCATGTATTATAATATTGTGGTTGGTATTGTTTATTCCCGGTGGGCGAATCCTTCATAACATTGCTCGGCCTGCAGCTGTCGCCGTGACGTTCAAAGTACAAATAACCATCATAATTATATACAATATACGTGTATA
>WHPZ01576648.1:0-14714 GCA_016617965.1 Macrosiphum rosae
GATGTGTCATGTGTTTAATATAATATACGTGTATGATAATGACTCGACTGCATCATTTTAATGTTTCAACGATATTTATATATTATAATATATTATCATAATAATTTACGGCGGATCGGAGACGGCTATAGGTAGGTCATTGGCTATATTGTACCTATAAAAGCATCTGCCGATGCCGATGTCTGGCTGATGTCGTTATGAAATTTATATTAATTTATTATATTCAATCGACATGTCGTTATATCAAATCCCAACTCCCAAGACTTGGGTACTTAGTACCTATATCGACTCGTAACACTAAAAATATACAATATTTGAAAATGTCCTACGCGAACCGATATTATTCGTATAGGTACGTAATTTCTATAGATGGCATGTCCAAAGTAAATTCGTCCGATACTCCGATGCGTCAAAAAACAAAACATTTTGTATTTCGCCGCATAGGACGCAATTATTGGAACAGCATAGGTCAGAATAGAAATCGCAAGCACTCGCCGGACTTACGTTGGACACCGTTTTTTAGTGTACATATTTAAGTAGTCAAAAAGCTCAGCTCTTGCCACTACATCTGCCATGCTTTCTGTCTTGAAATTAGGTATACGTAGGTACTTTGTTATCATTATAAGAGATTGAAGAATATCATGTAGGTACTAAATATATAGATTTAATTTTTAAATATCAACGCTATTCTCCATCAAAAAAATTACTTATTGTATAAAATGTTTGTATAGATTGTAATTATTCTTTTAATAAAATAAAAAAAATTTCCATCCAAATTAAATGTGGGTTATTTTACTTCAATTGAGCGTTGTTCAAATATTTTTTAACTCTCTTTCGGATAAGATAATTTTGTATGCTCTTGTCGACTATTATATATTATATTATTTCAAAAAAAAATCTAGGTTTTATTAATAACTCAAATAATACAATATTATTATATATTGTTACCTATTTGTTTGCACTCGGTCTTCGCAAAGATATGGTAAGTATAGGTAAGTCAATAAACCATATAATACTTATTAGTGCCGTAATATATATTTTTTATCTTTCCGCATATAAATGATGTATTATTATGGATAAACTTTACGAGTTAATGAATTATGTACAAAATATATAGTCAATAAAGGTATAACAATGTTGGCTTACTAGCATAAAGATATAACACACAAATAATACCCAATTATAATAATCATTTTGACGGTAGATCGTATCGACTAACGAGTAGCATTTAGTTTTAAAAAAAAACTAGAAAATCATACTATCTATAATTTATATTTATATTAAGTGAATGTATTTTAAAAGGTATTGCAATCCGCTAAAAAGTGAAAGAAAACTTCATTGAAAATGTTGTCTTATTTAGTAGTAAGTTACTATATAGTATTAATAGTAGTATTGTATATTTGTAATATTTTGTATAGGTACTATATTGAATTTAAAAAAGGGGGAAAGTCGTTAACCACTCTGTTGTACAGTATAGGAGTCAAGTATTTACCTCATTATCTCGTCATAGAGTAGGCACTGAAGTAATGGAAGTATTCAATTTCAATTCAATGATGAATTATTATGGTACCTACTATACCTATATATGATGAAAAACGATTCTGAGCGAAGACCAAGGTTAACAACAATTATTTTAATAATAATATTAACATTTTAACAAATGTTAGTATTATCTTCTGAACGGACCGATGAATGAATTTATTTTACAATGATGTGATTTTTTGTATCTAAAGTAACTTTCTTTAGTAGAAAAATTCTCCGATCAATGTCAATGAAGGGTTCTACACACTGCAGGCAGAAAATTGGATCGACTTATTTCTATTGAGAGGTCAAATTTAAAATGTTCAGTATTTTTTAATAAAATCGAGAATAACAACAACAAAAAAATTGGGAAAGTGTATGTTGCTCTGCTGTACAGTAGGTTACAAGTGGGTCACTGACCACCGTATAATGGATGGTATTGAATGTGAATTCAATGATATAATATATTAATATAATTGTATAGGAAAAACAATTCTGAGTGGACTAGTGGAGACGGTTTGTCAGTGTGGATATTTTATATTATAATTTATATTTATATTGTTATTACTTATTACGTATTATTAATACGGTAGCCTGTTAGTTGAATTAATATTATAAAATTACAACAAAATAACGAACATCGTTATTTTTCGTTATTTAATATGTATTTTCGTTCAAATTTGAAGATTTTTTTTTTTATATTTTTAAGATGTTTTTGTTACAGAATAACCTACTTACGTGAAACCTTGCATTACATTTTCAATCCTTGGCTATAAAAGTTGAACTTTTTTTAACATTTTAACTACAAAATCATTTTTTAATTTTAAATTTGATAAATGTTGTTAAAAATTTAACTTTAAATGTTTGTGAAAAAAATTATGACAATGTATTTTTAATATTTTTCAACTGCCATTGTAACAATATATCAGGAGCCTTGTATTAATTTTCCATGCTTTTTGAATAAACAAATACAATTTTATTGACATCTATAGAAAAAAAACCTAAAAAAATTGGAATCTGAAAATGTCCTTAAACAGTTTAAAACAATTCAAAATATTTTATCAAAAATTGTATGTATCTATGCTCATTTTTTAGAGTTACACCAGAAACAAAAATCGATTTTGTCGAAAACCGATTTTGAGTAAAAATCCCCGGTTTTCCTTATTTTTTTTTTCTCGGGGCTTTTGAAAACTATATTGGGAATTTTAAATATTGACCTCCCCAATGCATCAAATATTGATTCACTTTCCCTTCGAACAAGATACTGAAGTTGAAAACCGAAGCATTACTTCAACTACTTATCATGTACACAAAAAATTAAAAATTAAAAAAATCATTGGAAATTCAATACATCCGCTCAAAATACTAAACGATTTTTTTAAATTTCAATAAAACTATTAAAATTATTCTATGATAAACTTGGATACGAAAAAGTTAGAATGTCTTCGACTTTTTAAATACATTATTATATTATTATATTAAAAAAAAAATATTCTGAACCTCAGAGGTCAAAAAATAGCTTAAACATTAAATTTACAAGGTAGGTACCTATTATAATCAATATCCACGGAAAGAGTTATGTCCATGAACTTGTACACCACAAGCTACTACGTCGGCGGATACTATTAATTACTTTTTTTCTTTTCAGAACGTTATTTTGCTAGCGTATTTTTTGGAAAATCTATGATATTTCAATTGAATACATCTACATTTATTTATCAAATAAATTCGATAATTTATTAAAATGTAAAACTCTATATTATGTTACTTTTTCTTTGAAATTGTACTCACAAAATTATATTACAGGGTAATATGCTGCATACCTATTTAATTTACTTTTAGAAAATTAATGTATATGCGCACACTAATACAGTCCCAAATATCTTACTCAGTCTTCTAAAAATCTGGAAAAAAATTACATTGTGAAGACCGCTGGCTGCATTGTATTCCTCTTACTAAATCAGAATCTAAAACACAATTTTGATTATTTATTATTTATTGCTATAATATACGTTATAAAATATAATTTTGTATGAGTTTCCGATTACTCATTAGGTATACTGCCAGCCTCAACATTATACTTTGAACGATAATAACAATTGTAAAAACTACAGTTTTGTCTATTTCATGAAGTACGTACCTACATTATATTCAACTCGTTCTCGAATATTTGATTACATTTCGGAATATAACATTACTTTTATCATTCATTGTATATAAAATATATCATACAACCAATGCTTCCATAAAGGTTAGTCTTAGACCTTAGTATACACCAATGATGTGTATTATTTCACGTATCACCTGCAGTAAGGTAAGGTAGAAATTATTATTTTATAGTAGTGGGTTGGTGAATTCATATACGTTTTATAACCTTGTACACGAAACAAATAGTTTTATAATAAACATCTCACATCTGTTAATATTTATACTCATCTAGTCATCTCTGAACAAGTGTTGAATATTTTGTTTTGTATGCCTAAAATTAAATGGATGTATAAAGTTTCCTCTGCAGACACACGTTTCAACGTTTGCATTTTGATGTCACAATATCGTTCTGCGAAGCAATCATCTCCGTTCAAACAAAATCGTCTTAAAGCTTTCTTAAACTTTCATCGAATGCGACTGCGGTTAACAGAATGAGACTGACATTTCAAATGAAATTTCCATTTACGCTTTTTGAACATCATTTCAATATATTATTTACCGTTTCACTGTTATAGACAATACAAAAAAAAACTGAAAATAAAAATAATAAACTTTCAATAAAGATGTCATATAATAAATAATGTAGCAAGGAGGGTTTCAAAGGTATTTCATTTGGTACAGTAAATATTACTAGTAGGTAAAAAAAAAACAATCTTCGACCGTTTAAGGTATACCTATAAGTAGAAGGTAGCTATGGATTAGGTTACCCTGTACGTGCGGGAATATGTATAATGTATATTTTATATTTTTTGCCCACATTTATAATTTACCAAGTAAAATTAATTTTCGTGTACCTTAAGGTACCTATAACGTTTTCTAACTATTTCGTGGTGACGAATTCAATGATATATAATAATATAGAATTATTAAGATTATGCGAAATTCATTACTTTCGATCGTGAGAACATTATTATACATGCTCAGATGGATAAATCGTCGAAAAGGTACCTATGTAATTGACACATTAGTTGAATATAGTATCTCAAGGGCATTCGTCAATCAGAACCTAGGGGGGTGACAATATCATAAAAAAATAACTAATAACTGTTATAACCAATCAAATTGATTTTATTAAATAGGTAACAGAAAATAAATACACAGCATAGATAAACGATGTCCCTACCTATCTATTATGAATACTGTGTAGTGACTAGTGGGTATACATTGGAACTGGCACCTATACATTATTAGAATAATATATATCGAATATCGATATTTCGATTCATTTAAACTGCAGTATGATGTAAAACTAATTGCGAGCGCGTATATATCTAATAATAGTTATCATAACCGCGTTTGACTTATTTATTGTGATACTATATATATAATATGTCTTTATACGTTCACTGTAAAGTGTATATATAGGTACCTACTAAATGTGTATTGTATACGCATGTTGTATAATATTGATATTATTATTATGTTCGTATTGTGTTCGAATACAATTGAATATATTCCGAAGGAGAATTTAGATAATATTGGCTTATTGCTTATAATTATTGGTTAATTGTTTATTGGATTGGGATATAAATTAATTGGAGACATTTGAGTGGACTATTATAATTTATAATCGTCTCGTATATATTCAGTTGTATATATTATAATGTATACAATATACAATATTACAATATCATATTATAATGAATAGGTAGTGTATAGGTCGGAAGCATTATTATATGGGTCACACTGCGGTCCTATATATATTTATATATGAATATTTAGCATATTTTTTTCAGGTAGGTATTATCTGAGTATTGTTTTATGTTAGTGATATTCAAAACTGTTACTTATTATATATTCATCTTAAGAAGAAAAGTAACAGAAGTTTTTTGATATAAATATATAATATATAATAATTATAACAATATTATATTATTTATGTAGCAGTGATGGGCGAATTTGATTTAGTTTCCTTTTTTCAAAAGCACCACACGAGTTAACATCGTCTTAACCTATGTATAAAATATAAGGTATAGTGAAAGCACACGAATTTGATGATTTTACAAGTTGAAATTTTTTTTTTTGTACTCAGTTATTTTTTTAACATTTATTGTGAATGGTGTATAAGAATTTCTTGGAAATCGCTATTGTTATAAAAAGAACAAAAATAACATAATAATCTCCGATAATTACATTTATTTATAATTATAACCAATCACTAATGACGCTAATAATGTATAATATAAAAACATTGCTTGAGTGGTACACATACAAAATATACGAAATACCCAACCAATAATGTATATTATTGGCCATTGGATATAATGACAAACATGAAACAACTAAACAAGTAACCAGTGTTGATGAGACTTATCTAGGAACACTTTATTTAAATCATAAGTATTCATTGTTAATGGCTAATATATATTTTTCCTAAAATTTTTCTATCAGAACACTATCCAATTAGTACATAATATTAGCATAATACTTTATGTACCTGTTAAGTAATGGGCGTCCCCTCATACGTCATGAGATGTTCTGTTTTTGCTAATAGATAAATACATTTTATACATGTTATTAATTGTCCCCCACCCCCTCCCACATTGAATTGACCTGGAAACGTCTCTGTATTGACTATTAGTTACTTTACCTTCACATGCAGGGTAAAAAAGTAAATAGATGTGTTATTTAAATATAATAAAAATTAGTTTTATCGACCATATTATCCAGATAAAAGTTAGATTTTCTTTATCTAACTTAGATAAATTAAAAAATGTATTTAATTAACTGCTGCAACTAGATAAATTTATATGAAATTATCTGTACCTTATCTAGATGAAATTTTCGTTATCTATTCTCAACACTGCAAAATATAACACAACAGATATTTGAGATTATCTGAGTTAGTATTCAGTCTCAAATAAAATACACGTGTAATTTAATTCAACCTATCTATCAAAACAACTCGCCGATTAAAACGAACAAATAAACCGAATAAATTGAATCGATCTTTTTTATTAAGTTTTAACTGCAAAATCGTTTAGGTTCACTACCAACCCTTGCGAATAAGCAATGGAATGTTTATAAATGGTTGCCATTGATTAATCAGGTAGTACAAGCATGCATCAAATATTCAAATGACAAATTGTCGCGCATATTGCCTTGAATAAAGAAACTATAATATCTTAAAACCACCATGTGTGTATAGCTTATATACTCAAAGACTACTCAATTTAATTTTACAATATACCAAGTGCTAAATCCAATCCGTGAATTGCGTTTGCAGCTCATATTAATTATTTCACAAAGCTAGATACACTGATGCTGATTTGTCCTCGAATTGAGGTACCTACCTACACTGAGATACACTCTAAACGGAGATACACTCAAACCGAGATACACCTATAATATATAGCGTATAGTATTTGCTTTGGTACTATTATTAGGTACCTATACTTGTACTGTTTGTGTACATTATTAGTGCATTACATTTGATGATTAAGTATATGTATTTTATAAAAAGCTCGATAGCTCATATTATATATAGGCATTTAGAATATTCACGATTGCAAATGATAAAAATTAAAGTTTCAAATATATTATTTATAATAATATAATTATGTAATACACCTAATGTATATACTTGAAAATCATGATTTCTGTAGTCGAGTGTTACTGCTGGGTAGCTACTCCCCTCACGATTTCTCAGTCAACTTGTACATTTTCCGCCAATATGCTTATTGTAACTACTATTACAGATTGTATGTATTTTAATAAATGTTAAAAAAAAAAAAAAATGATTTCTGTGAACTACAGAACTCAGAGTTTGTGACGTTATAGGCGTATCAAAAATAGGTAAAATACTAAAATGTGTTGATGCAGATAAACAAAATTGTATGTACATCTAAATCGGCATTCCTAATTATATATTGTATAGAAGAGGTTAGATCTTTCAAATATTCAATTTAGCTTGCATTTATATATTATTGTGTATGTGTAAATATGTTGCACGTATAGAATGTTTTCTTTAAATAAATTTATGGAGATTTCATTACGCGGAAAACAATGCACCTTGAGAATATGTTCTTCTCAGTGAAAAATAATTCTCGGAAATAATATCTTATAATATAATAAAACATTCAATTCCAACTATACTTTCGGCGGTGTTCAAATTAAATATTCCAAACATTCGAGGGAAATATTTACTTTTATACAATTTAATAAAGTAGGTTTACGGTTTATATATATATCCGTTTTTAAAATTAAATTACCGCGATATTTGTTGTTGGTTGTGTACATTGGAAAAAATAAATTAAAATAATTAAATACATATATATAATATAAAGTCAAATATAATATGTTATATATATGTTATTAATATCGTATTCATATATAGGTAGTTAAAGTTGTTAAACGTTTATTGTTGTGAGTATAAGTTATATGGTTAGATGCTAGAGTAATTATTTGATTAAATGTTGGCAGGTTAAGTATATAGAGTACTTAGTACCTACTACCTACTATACGGTAGTAGCTGGTATACGGTCTACGGACATAATATAATAATATAATATACATAATTATACGCGATGATATTATAATGCCGGTAAGTATACGTATATAGATTAATCTATTGAGTGTAGAATAATATAATATTAAATATATAATATAATTTATTAGGTATTTATATATTAATATGTTCATTTGATTTTTCCTCATAAATCGTTTCAGGGAACTAGGAAGTTTGATTGTCATCATAATTGCATCCTCTAAAAATCAGTGTATTTGAATTTTAAGATACCATAATAATATAATACTTCATAATTACCGAATAAAACATAATTGTTTACTCTTTAGAAACTCTATAAAGTAAGGAATGAATTATGTTGATAATAAATGTTAGAAATTAGAACTTTTTAAACAACTTACAAGTGTAATATACCTATAATTAGGGATATTATATAACTATGTATTATGTATTATTCGATGTGTATGCACATAACAATTCCATTGGGGATTCAGTAATCAGTTGTATGGAGCGTTACTGCGTTACAGTTGATGATTTTTATGTATGTGCATTTTAAATTTTAGCTCATAATTTTAATAACAAAAATGTAGGTATTATGCAAACAAATAGAGACACGCTAAATCCTACGATGATAAAAGAAATATTTATAATGTACATCATAATATATACGGACATACAGTTGTTTTGCATAAGTACATTACCGACATTCTTTTATAAGTCATGCGATAGAATAAAAAATAAATAAGGTAGCTGGTACCTACTTAGTAATAATGTTCACTGTATATTGATCAAGAAATACGTGTTGTACAACCAGATAGCGCCATACCATTTAAATAAATACAATAAATTAATCATATTTTCATTCACAATTTATATAATAAATATTATAAGACATATGTACTAATAATAGGTATAATAAT
This sequence comes from Macrosiphum rosae, assembly GCA_016617965.1. Taxonomy (NCBI): domain Eukaryota; kingdom Metazoa; phylum Arthropoda; class Insecta; order Hemiptera; family Aphididae; genus Macrosiphum; species Macrosiphum rosae. The sequence continues at coordinate 9,115 of WHPZ01576648.1, forward strand.
GTATTATATTTTATAATCATAATGTTTGTATCGGCGTAATGTAAATTCACATATAATAGGTTTATCATTATATGAAAAAAATTTAAATAATTATTGTTTGAACAATTTCTTCTTATTTTCCGCGATGTTTTTCTCAATAGTTTCAAATGATATCTCATACATATTATATACGTAATACCTAATAATGATAACAATTTGTTCAGTAAACAACAGTAAATCAGTAAATCAGACCATTCAAATTAGGCTGTTGCATCTTTGGCGTGAAAATAAAAAAAAACCTACTATATTATATTATATTATACATTTTAGGATTTTTAGTACTTGTTATTATAGCGGCCACAGAAATACATAATTTGTGAAAATTTCGACTTTCTAACTTTCATGGTTCATGAGATGCAGCCTGGTGACAGACGGACGGACAGAGGAACCTTAGTAATAGGGTCCCGTTTTACCGTAGGAACCCTAAAAATGCAATAAAAAGTCAGCGCTACTCCTTTACAACTGTTATAGTGTTATTATATTTTATCGTCCGCTAAGCCGACGATTGTCTACGGCCGGTAGACGACGACAAAATATATCGGAATTAAGTATTTTTTTTTTCCTGAAGTGTAAAAACATTTCCTATAGCTAAATATTATGATGTACACGCGTGCTGCCAAGTTGCACAAGCTGCAAACGGAGTACACTGCCATGCAATGTGAAAATCGCAAACTATTTATTTTAATCATAGGGGTGTAACCTATAATATGGTGGATAGTGTGTCCATATACCTAGAAATAACTACTAGCTAGGGAGCAGATGTTTGAGAGGTTTTTTTTTATGTACACAATGAATAAATACATATACATGTACCTACCTTCGCTGTAAAAAATAAAAATAAAAAATATTATAATCGGTACCTACTCTAACAATATATACACGTATTCATATATATACCCATACGAGCGCATCCAATCGGAGAGTAATATTTCAAAGGGTAAAAAACTAAAAGCGAACCTATTATAATATACGATATATAGTACTTACGTATATAATAATATGTGCAATATGCGTAAAGTAAAGAGCGGTCATCGTGCGAGTGTATATATCTATAATATTTTGCTGTATTATGTTTGATGCACGTGCATCATATTTATGATACCTGTATATGTATGACTATATACTAAATAGCCGTAGACTTGTAGTATAACATAATAATACTGCGGTATATAATAATATTGATACCTTTACCCAGGTATACGTATCAAATATTAAACAAAAAATTATAGTATGATTCAAACACGTTTCGCGTTTGGTGCGCTTGCAAATCGAGTTATTATTCAATATGCCTATATACCTAATTCAATATCATAATACCAGATACCTAGTTATTTTTTAAACGTTTGGTTTTTGAAAAAATTCTTCGACTTAAATGTTGGTACTCGGTGGAGGCCGGAGGGTAACTGGTAGTCAATCGCCAGATGTTGGATCTTAATACATTCTAAAAAAATAGACAAAACAATAATAAATCCAATTTTACCTATTATAAAGATATTTTGAAGGTAGGCGTATAATCAAATTGAATATTGTTAATTATAATGAAAGTTTCAGTACATCGATAATATTGGTTACAAAAAGTTATCTGTTAATTAATTATATGACCCGTAATAACAATATTTTAATGTTTTTGGTACACCGCTATGAGTGACACAATAGCCTAAGAATAAATTGTCACTTAAAATTAAAAGAAAATATACTCTGTTCAAGATACGAAATGCAAACGGCGGCGACCAGTTTACGTCGACGGTAGTCTGGTAACACCCGTTTATCACCCCAACCAATTCAACTGTATATACATATCCTGCTGCCTTGTAGTATTGCCATGGCACTGCTAACAAGTCATCCGCCGTTTGCGTTTCTTATCTTGAACAGAGTACAGTTAGCTCTCAAAATTCAGTATTTGGTAAAAAAAAATAATGTTAGAAGTAATTAATTAAAATGCTTAAATAAATATTCTCAGTCCCAATATAGGGTTATTATTATTTTATTGAAGGTACAACAGAAAAATATCCAAAAATTAATTCGTTAAAAAAACGAAATTCATTAGGTAAGTATTCATATGTTTTCACAAATCTTTGGTAGAATTATTGTGTTTGGAAAAATTAGTAATTAATTAATTACCTAACGTGAAACTCTTGGAGAAATCTCTTTACTAAAAAGAAAAAAAAAATGATAATAGCCAAAACAAACTATAAAAACAAAACCCATTATTGTAAAGCTAATATACATTTAACGCTTAACAGTTAGCTCAGAAGCTAATCAAGTAACACTGAGATTAATTTAAAAATACAAATTACCACGCATTAAGTGTCAAATATAATGTGTGTCAATCGTCGCCGTGAACGAAATTAATTGGATAGTTTATCTAATTAACGCAGGCATTTTCATTTCGAGCGTGTTGCGTTTGTCAGTTTGTCAACATGAACAGTGTTATTGAACACAAATCGTGCGTGCGATTTGCGGTGGACCTACGTGTATGCTGCCTATACGGACTGGATAAAGATTGAGTGCCAAGTGGGCTTAAGCTCTGAGGATAATGAGGACAAAGACCGATTTAAATAAATAGAAACTAATCATTTGAATACTTAAAATTGTATAAACTCAATAATAATATAATTTAATAAACATTTTCATTTTTATATTTTACAGGAGTTATTATGCATGGTAAATATAATTAAAACCAATTAAAAAAGTATTACATATAATATTAAAAAAATTCATAAAATCCCATTGGTTTCATTTTCGTCACTAATTAATTGCATCTAAAGTTGAGGCTAAACCCTTAAGTTTTTATATTTTCAATTTCTTGCGATATATTTATAATAAGACAACTCTGTAGAAGCTCCAAACTTTTAAAACTATACGTTGCTACAATGCTACGGTTAGCATTTTCTAACACATTAAAATTAATGAACTCCTGAAATATTTATGATGTATTATACTTTAATCGTAAGTAAATACATTTAAATAATCAATTATAACGTCGAAGTAAGACGAGGACACATTTTTCCTTTATAAGTTCCCTTGTGGTTACAAATATAAAAACAATAAACCTTCAAATTGAGGGGCTTGGAGCCCTGAAGATTTATTTAAATATAGACCATATTATATTATACGGTTTAGTGCTGTATTGTGTGTATTGTGTGTACTGTGTATACCGCCATACCATACCAAGCGCAGTAAATTGTTCTCGATTCGACCTGTAATAATAATAATAATATACTAAACAATACATAATATTATTATGCTTAGCTGTAAGTTATTATATTTATTGTCCGATCAAAATAACTTGTTGTTATAACTTACTATTGTATGACTATAAATTAAATATATTGTCTTAGAGACGGAGATCAAATAAATAATAATAATCTTTACTCACGGAAATAAAATAATTTGACTGTAGGTATAAGTACCTACATTATATATTAAATAAATATAGGTACAAGGATTAAAAAAAATACATATTATTTATGGTTATTAAAGATAGAAATTCAAAAATATAAAGTATTATTTTAATACATACAGGTACTAATTAATTTAAAAGCAAAATAAAATTTGGATTGTGGGGGGGGGAGTTGTTTCAAATTTTTTTTAATCAAAATATTTGTTAAATTTGGCGTTATAAATCTAGTTTAGTGCTCACGCGAATTCTTAAATTTTTTTCGGACACCTATTACAACCTGCAGTTAAGAACGATGGGGCAAAAACTAATTTCCGGAAATCATTAGTTTTTATGGTATAACCTTACTTCCCGTAGTGCGTAGTAACTTTTACACGAATCACTTTCCACTAGATATGAACCGATATGGCGTAGGTGGAACCTCTATAAAATTGAAAAGACCGAAGAAGCCGAACAATAAAACTACGGTCGTTGCGACCTCGACAACCCGGACTAACGATCTGGAACAATATTCCGGATTTTTGAGTCTAGATCCCGGTGTTGGATGTGGTAAACTAAATGTAGTCGCATATGTTGCATGTCCAAAAACGCCGGTTCGGAAGTCGGAACTAAATCACGTTGTGAAATCTGCAAGATTTACACAAACTGAGTGGGCCTAAAGGTCAATTTAACGCAGACCAGAGAGACTTGAGGGACGCTACGAAAAATGTCTACTCGACGATCGAATGTATTATGAAAACGTGACAATTTCGTCAAAATGTGCATATGATTATAACGACTCGTCGTGCTACACTGAACACCGGAAGAAACATGCGCAAGCTCACAAATTGTGTATTCTCAACCAAAATTGGTGAAAGTGCTGTGTTACGGAAAAATCCGAAAACGGAAAGTCGAAGACTATCGTTGGTCAGATTTCTGTTATTAGGTTTGAATGCGGACAAGTTGCAGCAGTCTGGAAAGAGTTTAATGTGTTTCGGCGACGGGTCACTATAGGACAATATGATAAAAAATTTAAAACCGGCAGTGTGTTCGTTTCGTCGAGAGTTTTGCCGTATAGGTGAGATCGATGCGATGTGATAGTTGTGGACGAGTACATGACGACACGGTGCGTGAAACCTATGCCACTGCCTCCGAAACACACACGGGACAAGAACGGACGCTAACGACACGATCGCAGAATTCAGTTTTGTCAAAAATGAGAGATCAATTGGAATCGAGACGTCAACACAGCTGAAAATATCGTCATGGTCGCCAGAGGACTCTTGGGTTTTAGGAAAAAATTATAATTAAAGAAAAAATCATATAACATGGCGGTTATCGCCGAACAAGAGATTGTTTGTTCGGTCTACCAGAGGCGTACTTACGATTTTAGCGCCCCTTTTTTTCTCGATTTCCTTTATAAACTAATATATAATATATTATAAACCATTATAATCAAATAAAACTAATTATAATTTTAGATTTTAGCCTTTTTTTCTGACATTATAATAAAATACATTACATGTAGACATGTAAAAGATATTATAAGAAAGTTACGGGTTGTCACTTATTAGTTATAACTAATATAATTTCTCAACAAATCCAATAAAATAAAAATAAATAATTTTTTTTTTGTCATAACCTCTAGCGACGGCTCTTTTGAGGATTCAGAATTTAGCGCCCGGGGCAATTGCCCCCCGTCGCCTCTCTTAAATACGCCACTGCGGCTGACACGTTTATTTGTATTTACCTACATCAATAAACGAGTCTTAACTACTAGCTAGCATGCTGCTGTCACCATACAGGTAGGACATATTGTAACCCGCCATGCCGTATTGCCGTAAAGAGTTAAGATAATGAAAATATAATAGAGCATTTATCGTTTTTCAACGACATAATATTATTCACGTTACATCAATATTATTTATATTTTGTTGTCGTCCGTGATTAAATGTATGATGGTCCTACGTCAGAGCATAGGAAACTGTGTATTATTATGGTTAAAATAAATATAAATAAGCAGTCGTGATAATTAAATCTTTTTTCCATGTATTATAATATTGTGGTTGGTATTGTTTATTCCCGGTGGGCGAATCCTTCATAACATTGCTCGGCCTGCAGCTGTCGCCGTGACGTTCAAAGTACAAATAACCATCATAATTATATACAATATACGTGTATA
>WHPZ01576654.1:0-19536 GCA_016617965.1 Macrosiphum rosae
ATAGCACTCAGTAGCATAATTATTTACATATTGTATATATTGAAATAACAGTGGCCTTTTACTTAGCTTACAATTTGGGATATTATTTATTTTGTTCACTCCCTCATAGAATTTTAAATATGGACTCCCATGAACCTTTGTCTAACTTTTGATTGAGTATTTTAGTATTAAATATACTGTGATATACTAATTTGTAAAAAACGTGGAGTGTAAATAGACTGTATATATACGGTATCTATACCGGCCTACAAATAATACCAGCTACGTGATACAATATGATACAAGTCGAATTCAATTTTGCAGAAATGCAATAAATATTCAGCTTACTAATATACGGGACGAGAAGACTTGTATTATATTATATACACACGATATAGGTAATATCTATTACTTGCAATAAGACACTTCGGTACCTATACAATATACATTTTATACGATATTGTACTATTGCAGGAGTAGGTACCCATATACGTATATAACGTTGTATATATAGTGCGGGTATGACGTTAATATATAACCCGTGGCGCTGGGATCGGAGACCGGTAGCTATATGCACAACAATAACAAGAAAAATCGAAAAAAATCGGATTTAATATTTGCGAAAAAAAAAATTTCACATACGGTGTAAAAAATACAAAATGAAGTTGACACGACGACGACTGTATATTGATATATAGGTTAGCAATTCGATGATATTGCTCGATGTACCGCTGAGCGAGCTACCTTTTCGCACGCCCCGCGTCGACGTGCAGCAGCAGTTGTTGACAATAACGCGTATATTATTATGAGCTCGGGTTCCGTTCGGTTATACAGAGTGCGCGTCTATCTCTGTCCGGTGGATATAACATAATACGTTACGCGTCAGGATGTGTCCATAACATTGTATACGGTGTGCGGTAAATGCATATATATACCTGCAGTTTTAAGACTCCGCCGGCGGGAGTCGACAATGTGTAGGGAATTTGCAAACGCAAGACTATATAGAAATCGTTGGAAAACGGACGTCAGTGTTTTTACCATTCGCCGTATTTAGGTGCACATATAGCATAATGTAAAATCCTCAAAATCCTCGGATCCCCCGCAGCCACACGGCCGCGACCGTCGCCAACAAGTCGACGACGATAATCTTCCGGGACGCCATCCAGCAGCGCGCAGCAGTGAAATTCGGGATCCAATCGCATTCCAACCGGAATTGTTATTATTCCGGGGTTTCGAAACTTGCCACGTACCACGATAATAATAATAATAATAATATATTGTCATGCGATAAATAAAAGTCGTACGTCGCAGTGCGCGTATACGTATACAGTATTATATATTATATTATATTAGGTATTATACGTGAAATCTTTTTGCAAATCTGTTTCGAATTATTTTTCGCCGTCACCGCTGCGGGCATACAGTATGAAGGGTCACGGGATTTTAGGTACCTGCCTAATTCAAAACCGAATTCGCCATCGACCGTCACGACCCGTGCCGAATCGACAATATCTGCCGCTCTATTATGGTGTATATCTGCACAATCGAATAATTGCATTACCATTTATCGATATATATGTATAATTGAGTACCTGCATGGTCGAATGTAATCCGGTAATCGTACATCGATTTTTACCGGTTTCGTAACATATCTATTATACAGTTATGTATGATATATGATTTATGTAGGTATACTTTATTATGTAGAAAAGACACCTCCTTATACCGTAGTGGGTATACCAAGTGTCTGTACATTCATTATTTCGAAAAACATTTTTTACAAAATGGTATGGTAATATCAATACAAATTTTCTGATAATAATTATATTTTTTACTAGTTTTTATCGTTATCATTTTTCAAGTTTTTCGTTTTTTGAATAAAACCATACATGTTTAATTTCATGATAAGTACAAGCAGTCTATTATATGGAGCATTTCAATCTATCAAGATCAAATCTTGCACAAGTAATTTGTAAGGTATAAGCATTCAAAGCAGGGCTTGCAAACGTTATAATAAAGTTATATATTATTTATTAAGTATTATATTTGAAAAAAAACAATTGAAATTTGTAAACGTAATTATAACCGAAGTCGGAAAGCCATAATCAAAAATAATTTAATAGCGCAAAACAAACCATAACGATTACAAAATATATTTTATATCATTAAACAAAACATAAAGCAAAACGAAAAAATTTAAAATCTATTTTTTTTTAAAGTTATATTGGTTTTGTAGTAATATTAATTATTTCATGCATATGGACATTAGAATTGATTATATTATTTACCGTATCTTGGCCATTACCTACCCTCGTTAGTTATTATTAATACGTTTAATTGGTATTAATACTATTCTAAATAACGAGAAACGAGAAACTTGTATAACGTTTTAATTATAAATAACGATAAACTCGAAACTTGTATAACGTTTTAATTATAAATATCATAAAATGGAATTTTTTTCAAATGCTAGCTCTGATTTAAAGAATTGAAGAGTGGAATACCAGTGGTACAGGGTACCCCGATAAATTGTTGTCCTTTACTATTCTGCTTCAAAATGTAAAATAAAATTGTTTAGTGTCATTCAAAAAGGAAAAACTAAAAAAATAGTAAAAATATTATTTTTTTTAAAAATTCAAACTCTTTGAAATAATGAGTGTAAATAGACACTTGGTATACACACTACGACATAAGGAGATGGTTATACCTAACACTCTATATAATATATATAACGCGTTTACTTTATGTACAATATTTTCTTTCGAACATTTCCTCCCTGACTATTATTTTCGGTGTAGTAGGACATTTTACTGCGATATATTATTTAATGCGGACACATTCCCCCCCGCCCCCTATTTAAAAAAAAATGTATTCTTACTTCCTATATACCTACGTCGTATACCTATAGCTACACCACTGTCGTGGCGCACTGTGAATATAACAGTTATTACTGTTATTATTTTGAAAAGGTCATTGGTTATATAGGGTCAGAGATGAGAATGCAGAAGATGACGTAAAATCTGCATTCTTATGGGCGTTTGAAACTGATGACCAAGTAATACTAATATTACTGGCTGCAAGCTGCATGCGGTTGGGTTAGGGCTACAGGACGACTGTAATACTATTATATACAACGTGTTTAGAGTGCCAACGGAAACGTAATATTATATTATGGCGCTTGAAGACACGGAGTACCCCTATGACGATGCACTAAGCGTATCGGGCGAGCTGAGTTTTCGAGCTTCACGTCTACACGCGGGTCTCTTGACGAGGGGAGCTCGATCGACGGTTTTATAATAATAGTACCTATACATAGGAAACATAGGCATAGGAAATATGGTATACAACATGATAATAATATGTACCTAGTCATATATATATATATATTTGTAGTGCTCGAGTGTACCACCAGACTATCGATTACACAGAGCGGAGTACTTCTATATAATAATAATAATAATAATAATAATAATAACAACAACACAATATACCGTCTTGTTTTATATATGGTGCACCTCTATATACATGAAATAATAATGGTGTGTGATACGTGGAACCCGGCGAGAGGAAGCGACTGAAACGGACGCGGTGGAAATGCGCCGGAAATGTATTATATTGATTGTTCCGAGGAAAAATAAAATAAAATAACAAAATACCAACGCTAATCATTATATATAACACATATTATATATATTATGCGAATTGACCTATATTGAATCGATATAGCACACAAAATAATGTCGTTACAATACCTACAACAGTATAATGTGTTAAAGGTATTAGGGCTAGGTACTATAAATATATGGGCGCGGGGGTCGAGAGCGGATATTGTTTGTATAGAGCGAATCGACTGGAAACTACTTCGAATCAAAAGAAAAATGTTTTCTTTTATAGTTGTATGCGCTTTTACAAATTTATACAAAAATATATTTAAAACGTAAATTACAGGTAGGTAGGTGGTATATTGACAAAGGACATCATTATCACCAACAAAAGTGTAAACGGTATCTTCGTATTATTACTTTAATTCGTGTGACATTATTTTTCTTGTTCGAGTACAGGAAGTGCGACCCTGCAGAGTTGTGGTTCGCATTATTTTTTTGGTCAATTTCGGACAATGTGACGACGGTGGTCCGGGTACCGTCCATTATTCGGACCCTGAATTAAACATGTATAATAAAAGTGAAAGTAACAGAAGTTTAAATAGAAAAACTCTATTATATGTAAATAATAGTAAACCTACCCTGCTGGCGATCAATGGAAAATTGAAAACGAAATAACATCTTTAAAATACTATATAATATATATATGTTATAGAATATAGAGTATAATATTATATATTATATCTACGTAGTACGTATATTGCAGACATTCCGTATTCACTAAGACTCCAAGTTAAAACCAGTTTTTCCTCACAAGTTATTATTTACTTACAACGGTTTCAACGCGCAAGAAGTAAAAATTTTAGGTACTTAAAACAATGTGTTAACTACGCAAATTGTTTCGTGAGCGCGATGCCCCTCGATTTTGAAAAATGAATAACGATCTAAATTCTAAACTAAATTATTCCAGCTTCAAGCGTACCTATACGCATACTGTACAATACATATTATATATATCACGTTATTTTTTTTTTTTGTTTAATTCACGGTTACAATAATAGTTTCCAAATCTTTGGATCATAATAATATTATCGTTGTTATTATATTATTATTTTTTTTTTCTTATTCCAGCCAACGCATTATAACTTCACCGGTGGATATCATTATACACCCGCGGGCTTCTATTCGTATCTTCTTCCATTTTCCATCATGACATTTCGGCGTGACGAATGTTGTACCTAGGCCAGTACAAGAATGCACCGTACATTCAATTTTCTTTTGTACCATACCATACGGGCTTACACATCACCTATATTCATGTATACTGTGTATTATATAGGTATATAATGCAGTATACATGGTATGTATCTTGTTGTTACCTTTCTCGCGTTTCTAATTAACTGATGATGTGGCAAAACTATTTTAATCCTTACCCGCTATGCACCTATATATTATAAATTATTATGTATAGGTATTATACAGCTGTAATGCGATCACGCGTCGGTCAGTATATTAAACACGTTTTAATGATTTATAGACTATATAATATGCTGTTGGAGGATTTTTGATTAATTTTTAAGTAATAATAATAATAATAATAATAATAATAAAAAAAACATTGAATGTATTTTTGATCGCGTTATATTGATGACCTTCTCCCTTCTACGGTGTAAGTCGATGGCAAAGATTAATCGTTGGCATCAATCATTTGCGAAGAAAAACGGGCTTGCAAGTTTCCCGCAAGAGAAAATGTAATTCTTTATTGATCTGCTTTTAAAATGGTTTCAGCCTTTGGTTAAAGGTTCATATGCGATCGGAAAAAATCATTGGACAGAAAATAAGTTGCAAAGTAGGTGATGGCTCAGTGGTCTCCAAAACCACGGCGTTATAGTCGAAGGCGACCTCTAATGTATATATTTAAACATTATACATGGTACCTATAACACAGTGTTTCGACTACAGTGGCAAACACCAGTTTTGTATTGTTATTTTTAATTTAAGGCTTATGATCGACAATAGTATATCAGAAAAAGAATTCTGAGCGCAATCATCCATATATTATTATGTACCTACAGGATGTTTTTCACATTGAAATTCCTCTTAAAAAGGAAAAAAATATTTTAAAATATATCAAATCATAATAAATAAATTAGTAATTAAATATTAAAATCTTAAATTGTAATGCCAAAAAAAAACGTTTTATATTATTATGTATATTTATATTATATTATATTTATTTTTTTTATATTATAATTTATAATATTATGTTGGGCATTTTATGTTAATAAAATACAATTCTACCTAAATCGGGTATAAACTGCAGTTTTAATTGAAAAATTCAATATCAAAAATGTTGGCTAAAAAACTATTTTATCTAAAAAATATGGTTAATATAATAAATAAAAACTGAAAAATATAACACAAATTAAATACTTTTTTATTATTATTCGTGCTACTTAAAATATGTTTAATTCTTAACGTTAAACGATTAAGTTATTGATCTTACAATCGAGTGATTTTTTAGATAAAATAGTTTTTTTGTCAACATTTTAGAATAGAAAAATAGAGAACACGTTATGTTGTGTACTCTACATGGCGCGCTGTATGAATAGTATATTATATTATGTTAAATATTATATTATCATCAAAATATGTAATATTGATCGTCTGACCGAAATATTTATGTAGTATTTAAAATATCCAAATCAATCAATTATACAATTTTGCAAACCAATAAGTTCCTCTATTTCCTCGCCACTAAAGCTGTATGAGGCCCACGCACGTTCAAAAGTTTGTAGACTACCGCCACGCCGTTATTATGGGTTAAGCGGCCGAATCTTATAGTTAATTTTAGTTTATTTATATAAAGTTTGAGTTAAATTAATGTAATTGAATTAGACGACTTTTTTAACTAAAGTTTTGTCGAACAAGATAATTGATTTTTTTCCTTCGGTAATAATTAATCACTGTCGGTTTTACTTATGGCCGTTCGGTGTGAAAAGGTTCAACTACTTACCTACCTACTTCTTTATTTGAATAACGCGTAATCACCGACATAATAATATTATTATGATAAAATATAAGTAAATAAATAGATACGATAATATTATATTTCCAGTGCGCCGCGTAATATTTTCTCAATAATGGGATTTTCGAAGGTTTTCCATCGAACACCACACAACACATATATACATTATTATAATATAGTTTTTCGGTCGCATTAAAATGTTCGAATATTATCAAACTCATTATTGTCACTGTCGACTTTAAATGTATTGCGAACAATACGTATTACTATATACGTTTACAGAACCCAATAATTGTCTGGAGGGGTGGTTTCCGAGAAAATTTTGATCAAATAATAATAGAGTTAATAAACAATATTATTATATTGTAATATCATTATAATAGGATTGCTTTAATGTGTTTATACGGCGCACCAGTAATACAAACTACACACACATACAATAATGTATATTATTATTATTATTTAAATAGTGTACTACGGCTTAGTAACCGAATCACACGCGAAAGGTTCTTAACGATTTCCGCTACCTTTTATACCTATTTACCAATAATTAATGACGATCTCAACGCCGCCGATGGCGAATAACAATTTGTATAAATACATGTGCCTATATAAATTAATATTGTTGGCCGATAATTATATTAGACTTAAGTAGATACTATTATACACACATTCCGTGCGTCCATTACTGCAGAGCACCAACAGGTATGCCATTTAATTTTAAAATCATATTATAGTCGACTGCGTGCATGCTATTATTATCGCGGCTGTAACGTTGTTAAATGTTTTCGAAATGGGCATAACATTTTGGCCGACGTTAATTTCTTAACGCACAGCTGTAAGATATAACATGATATTATGTCATGTTATAGGTATATATTATAATATTAAACATTATAACGAGCGAGGCGCGAACCACGCACATGCGCCGGGCCAGCTATTTAAAAAAAAAAAAACCCATTATACGGTGCATTTTTAATAGCTATAATGATAGATAACACCGGCCACCGAGCACCGACTGTAATTGATAATATTCCATGGTATCTCGGTATATAATATTCGGGTGCGAGCTGGCGGTGCTCTTAAATCTGGTGTGGGGGGGGGGGCGGCGCTTCCGATTTCGATTTAATTTCTGCAACAGCAGCCGAAGACGACTAATTCCAGACCGCATCCGAGTCGAACCGGAATCCCGGACTACCTAACTACGCCGTGGTTGTAGTTGTCTCTGACCTGGAACCTGCAATTTACGAGCCTCGGTCTAAACGATTGCGCACGCGATTACTGCAGGCGCCACGGCTGATGATAATATAATCAATCAGCATAATATTATTACTATTATTAAACACTGCACACAATACCCATAACTATTTGTCGGACGAGTGTGCGGCTACCGCGTTACGTGCGCATATAATATATAAATATATATGTATTATAATATCATGTTTATTCGTTCGTAAATCGGTCAACGGACGCCGACATAGGGAAGCGCGCACACATTATTTTAATGACGGTGATAATAACATAATATATCCGGCAGGCACGTCATTTAAGCACGTATTTAAGACGGGGCGGTAAAAAATTTAAAAAAAAAAAAACGTTAGTTCGGCGCACCGTTCGCGGCTAAAGTTGTATAGATATAGTTGGAGTAAAATACAACCTATATACCTATACGCCGTTCGAAGGCACCTACCGACTTGAGTTTTACTCCGATAATCGTTTTGAAAACTGATTTTACTCCGTCGTTGTCAACCGTGGACGCTTGGAGCTGAATTTTGAGATTTTTTTTACTCTCATAAAAGAAAAAAATCTCGTAATATTCTCATATGTAAAGACTATATGTAATGTGTGATAATATGTCATAATGCAATTGATATTGATAGTAATATCGAGTTGAAATAAACAAAATAATATTACTCATGTATAATTTAACCCGAGGGTTGATGCGGTTAATAACAATAATTTGCTTGGTTCCCTTAAGAATTACATTTTATCGTGTGTTCTAAAAAAGTGAGACAAATGGTTCGGTTTCGGACCGACAATTATTGAAAAATATAAATCCGGGCAGCTTGATGTATATTATATAATAGCCACTGCGCCAGACTTCGCCTGCATCGATCGCACGCGGTAAGTAAAAATAATCATCTGCACACAGTAAAACTTGTGTGTTCGAGTCCCGTTCAAAATAATATTATAATATAATATAATACGGTAGAGACGGTATATGCGGCGAGATTAAATGATGATAATATAATTTTCGAGTCCGTTGCAACTGCACAATAATGATATAATACGTATATTATTAAACATCCGACATCCCGATTTCCAGGTATAATGGTGGTAATAATGATAATATATTGTAATCGTGAACGAGCGCGTGCACAGACGACAAACGAGTCACTCCAAATGCAAAGGATCTCCTCGTCGGCGGTTCGCGGAGTGCTCGGTAATATTTCGAAAGTAAAAAATTTTTTTTATAAAATCGCATGAAATATATTATTATTACCTCGTCGGCGAGATAATATGCTCTCCGCGGCGTAGATAATAATATTATATATTATTAAAGTCGGTGTGCTCTCGCCGCACGCACGGGACTTATATAATATTAATATATTATTAACGAGGGGCGCGTTATTTACGGCCGTTCGCTCGCATTATGCAATTAAGTTTTTCACACATTGGCGGCGTATAAAATATATAATATGTGCGGTACAGGTACACGCCCAATGCGCCACGCGTGTATATATAGGTACCACACAGCAATAATAATAATTCTTATCCCTCTCTAGTGAGTTATATATATATATACATCTAGTCGTATATTATGTATATACACTATATTTAGGACGTGTCGTACGTGTACGCGTGTGTGTTTGGTTTTATTCGACATTTTCGACACTCGCACACACACACTGACGAGTTAAGGCGTACAATATGTGTGCGAGGACCTATATATATATATATAGAGTGCTGTGTAGTGTGCGTTTATTTGTTTCCAACACACGTTCGCCGGCTCTCACGCCGCCGCCGCCGCCACTCCCGCACCGATTTCTGGACTGCCACCGCCCACCGCGCGGGGCAAATTCAATTTATTTGTTTCGAGAGTGAAAAATACGAGCGCGTGTACCACCTACACACACACTCACACACACACACACACACACACACTAAAGTCGTGCGATTCGCGAGCCGACGCCGCCGCGATAGGGTTTTATTTTTTCGAGATAAAAAAAAAAGATACGCGCGAAATCCCCGGGACCGTCGAAAAGTTATTTTAATGGAAACGCGTATTTTTTTTTTTTATATACGTACCTATACACCGAGCAGCCCTTTTTTTATTTTCTATTCCGTATTTCTTTTCGTTTTCTCCAATTCGAACCGTACATTATATATTACATTCGTTTTGCACCAACGTGCACATAATATGGCCTGAGTACACACGCCACTTATATTATAGATTTCGGGACGACCAATACCGGACCGCCCGAAAACAGTGACGTGTCCGAAACTTACGGATTACCCTTCTCGGTTTTTTTCTCCGTTCTCGATATTGGACTTAAAATCTAATATCGGGTACATATATAGGTACTGAACTCGAGACGAACGAACTAAAACTCTGCACATCTGCGTACACGGTCGGATTTTTCAAATCTATTACGTTTTTCCGATACTCAACAGGTACCCAATAATATTATATTAAGTAAAAACGGCTTTATCGTTAAAAAAATAATAATTTCTATTTTGACGATGATGCTCTTTTTTAATTTTCGTCACGATTTTCACGACGTTTTGTGTGTGTGCACGCCGCATATGATAATATACATATTATATTATAATACCTATACCGTATTATATTTCCACACTCCCGAATGCTCGAGTCTTAGAGCGGAGTTGTCGTTTCATATATTTGTGAGTGTGTACAATGTACTCACGCACACATAAACTCCGTTTTCAGATTTACTTATCCTAAGTGACTTTCGAAAGTTCACCTCTCACTCTCTATATATTTCTCTCCGGCGAACCGTTCGCAGAGTTTGTCGCTTTTCTGCCGCCGCCGCCGCCGCAGTACTACTCATCAATCAAAACTTCATCATCGCAACAAGCACGCGTTCACCGTCCGGACAAAGCGGATATAGTTTTCCATTGAATTTCGTACGTCGTTTTCCATGTTCCATTATTGCTACAATCTTCGATCCTCCACGAATTTCAATAAGACCGCCGTCCCAGCAACATAGGATACACAGCAGCACGCGCATATAATGACTCCGCAGTGATATTATATTATATTAATATCGTTATATTTTGTGGTTGGCACGAGATAAACAGGAAATACATATTAAACACCCGCCAATTATCTAGATTTGTGAGATTGTGCACTGGCATACTATATTATAATACGTACCTGTATTATAGGTACTTACCTACCTAAGTTTGGTGTGCTCTGGTCGTCTAGCGTGGTTTTTTCTAGCATTTTTTTACATTTTATAATGTATATACGATATTTTGCCACTGCACGTTATTGCGTCGGTCATTTAATACACACAGTTTATATGAACACACGAATATAATACGAACATATTGTGTGCAATCAATTGACTTCATTTAACGTTTTAAAAATGCAATATCAAAATCATTACAATTCTATATAATATATCAGTACAATAATACGTAATATTGTAACAAATACCGATGGATATAGTTTGTAAAAAAATGAACGTTTCTGAAAAACGTTACTATGAACGTAAAAAAAATGTTTTGCCGTTATACATATATATAGTACCTACCTATAAGTATCCAATCGTATATAAGGAAACCACGATTACTCAGTGTCCCATTCACGCGGACTGCTTAACGTTGGGGTAACACCGCGCCGGTGCACTACGGAAAAAGAAAACCATTCCACCCGAATATTATGATATATTATAATATATTATTTTACATTATATTGTGTTGCGCTTATAGCATTATTATTATATCACGTGCGAGACTGATATGGCGCAAAAGATAAATATATTATGTGTGTGTGTGTGTGTGATTTCTACGGAGCGATTAAATCCGCTTATAGACGAAAATCGTCGGTCGCGGGAAAAGTAGCCTCTATCCATGTATAATAATATTATATACACATACTTTGACACGCTAAATCGGACGGGAACTCGTTCCGGCCAAAAACTCGACGTATTTTCTATACGTATATATTATATAGGATGCTAGATAGGTACATGCTACCTATATGACCACGCTCGTCAACAACTATATACGTCTACCTATAGAGGTATCTATACACGCTGCACATGTACCTATTATATATTATCTATTTGTATATATATATATGTATGTACCTATATATATGAAATTGTATATAAAAAGCAGACGTGGACTGTGCAGAAGAATGCACGGACAGTTTTACACGCATGTCGGACCTGCAGTACCCACCTGTATATATATATATATATATATAAATATCATATACTATACATGATTATCATACTACATATAACGTACATTATTATAATACGATATGACTGTACATATATATTTATATATAATATGTATGTATAATAAAATCATACGAAGCTCGTTACAAGTCTCAACGTCTCATAATAGTATTATAATGTGGTCGACGCGTATATTATTATTATTTTTTTTGTATTATATCTAGCCTAAATGAATTTCGTTTCGAACGACATTAGTATTATTAATATACTTATATTATAGACAGCAGACATCGGATTGACTTCTGCTGTAGTAGGTATACCATGGAGGTATGTAGGACGTATGTAGGTACCTACCTTAACTGCCAAAAGAATATAAAACGGTACGTTGTATTATATTATATATTTTAGTTTTTATTAAATTTATTGTACGTCAATCGCATTAGTATGTTTAGCGCTGTTGTGTATAGTACCTACGCTGAACCCTCATTTTAAAAATTAATTTTTATCGTGACTTGCATGTAGGGGAGGGGCGAGGTTATGAACTCTTTTGGGGACATTTAAACGCATTTATGACGTTTATATCTCAGACATATTTTGTGGTTATATTTATAGTGCACCCGATAATGAATTTTTAAAGTAAAAAAAAATACCTTTATCTATTTGTGTATGCGTTGACACGCGATTGAAAGCTTTCGCCGACGGTTGATAACTCCTTGGTATATGCTTTAAACATCCATATATAGTATATTACATAATATATTATCATACGTGTTAAATTGTGGTGTACTTCGGTTTTCAATCTCATTATTATTAGAGGGAGCCCCAAGACTGTCGGCTGGTGCGTATATATTATAGAGTAGTTCTCGAAATGGCAAAGGTTAATAGGCTTCTGTATAACGCCGACCGTGATTGACAATGAACAAGATATAAGTGTACATACTCTTAATGGATAACCCTATATTCATTTTACGTGTTTATCGGTATTGAATATAACTTAACATGCAACTTGCTTAAAGATATAAAATAATTGATAATATATATCGAGACGACGCGGGTAGGTACTATATTTACTAAGCACAATATTTTCATCGGATATATTTTAATATCTAATTTAATATGATAAAATGGTATTTGATTTTTTATTTGTATAGTTACATGTAAATACATGAATTATGTAAGACAAATAATTGATACTAATCGTTCTTATAATGAGAAAAAAAACTAACAATAATGGAGATATTTTATAAGGTATATTTAGAAAAATGAAGAAGAGACTAAAATATTTTAACCATGCTCCCGTTAATATCTTTATGTCGTTTAAGTTTGAAAGTTTTTCTATAGCTAATAATATGCTTACAAAACAGTTTTATGAAAACAAATGCATATAAATAATAAGTGAAGCTATAATAAGTAAGTTTTTCTTTTTGAATAATGACTAGAAAATAATAAATGTAAAATAGCTTAATATATGTGATGGACCAGGATCCACACTTGACTGTCATAAAAAAACATAAAAAAAAATTCACTTATAATAAATTGAACAAAAATGTTCTCTGACAATTGTTCTTTGACCCTTCAAAAAAAGTACCCATGTGTAATAGTTTATACTGTTCTTATTAAAAAATTAACCAATTATTTACAATATTGCCACACGGTAATATTATTACCTACCTATATAATATTATTAGGTGTTTTTTTTATAATACCTAAACATCTATCAAAAATATAAATAACAATTTTCGTCACACCGACAGGAGCCGTAAAATATGTAGGTAATATTATTATAATAATATGCATCATTAAACATGATATTATCATCAGTGGAGAAATGCATTTTATTGACTATAGCGACGAAATACCAATAATATTATTATACCTATAAAGAAAATATATAAAGAATATTGTACATAATACGCTCTTGCAGAGCTTTGACCAAATTAGACTTTTGCAGTATATACCTCTAGTTATATTTAGTATGGCATCTTAAAGCCAAAGGAAAGTAGTTATGTCCTTTGAATAAATAAGTGTATAATATAGGTATATATTGCCGTTTACTGCCATGATACCGTTCGTTTGATCGTTTCAAATCGGATGTTTTGATGTCGTCGTGGGTATATATTGTATATGTTTTATGCTTTGAGTGGCCGAGATAAACATTTTATAGAACATAAATATGTAATATGTATATACACACTAACGCGCTATTACTCACGATATTGACAATATATCTATAGGGCAGATAAATAGGGCGAATAAGATATATTATGTATATATATTATATAGAAACGATTGGCGACCGTTAAGTGCTGTGGTATACAACATCTATCTATTGTATTATAATGATACACCATAGTAATATAGTATAGGTGTATAATAATATAGGTATTCTCATAACTAGTTTTTTTTTCTTGGTGTTTGTGGTTTTTCGTTTCATTCGGATTACTTTTTTGATGCAGCCGCGAATTCGTTGGATTCGAATCCGCATATTAAACACCATAACCGAATCGTACTGGCATAGGTGCATTCTAAGGGGGTGGGGCGCGAGTGGGCAACTGCCCCTCAGTTATTTAACTGATAGGGCAATAGCGTCTTATTGCCTTAAATATTTTTAGTCTCACCACAGACTGCCTCCCCTCACCCCAAGACTTTACCACAGATTATACACTTACGGCTACAGGTACGATGACATCCGCCTACTGCAAAACACATTCACTTCACAGCGGCCATCGATGTGCCGTCGAAATTCGCACACTCTGCAGAAGAGAGGCGTATATTAAGCATTACTGTGGGGCTCGACGCGGTCAGGTACCTACCTATATACAGCTGCAGCAGTTAATATAATGCGATATTTACTGCAGTTCGCCCTCGCGGTGAGCGGCGCACAATGTACAAAATATACAATATTATTATTTATTATTGTAACGGCGCAGTAGTCCTGTGCAGAGGACCAAATGCAGAGGCCGAAGTAGATACCTAAGCGCTCGCCGCCACGCGATAAACTTGTTTAATTTATAACATTAATAAGGATTATGATGCATCCGTCCGGAGGGGGTTTTCGCGGGTTATACCGAGACCGGGTCTGCTGCAGCGAGCTGACCCTCCCCGCTCGCTAATATAATATAATATATATAATACGATATGCGTGCGTGTGTGTGTGTGTGATCCACTGCACGCTGTCATCGTGGGACGTATAACCACATCACGCGTAATACATTAATAATAATAATAATAATAATAACGATGACGAGAATGACGCGAGCGGTATAATGCGAACAATATTGTCGGAGGGCGCAATTATCTCGTAATAATTAAATAATATATTATATTATACGGTAACGGTTGATCTCGTTTCATATCAATTTACCGTATACACGACGGGTTTACATCCCCGTGCTGCAGCCTGGGGTCCAGAATATGGCGATGACGACGACGACCTTTGGCAAATCTTTTCTTATGTATAATAATTTATCGTCCGCGGTTCGCCGTCCGCCACGACGTATAATTCGTTGATATTCATTCGATTATTATCGACGAGATTATATCGACAAACACAGACTCGAGTGATCCGCTGGTATGTATATTATTATAGGTCATCGCGTATAGGTTTATACTTACCTACGTTTAAGGGGGAAATGGAAAAGGTCAGCGGCGAAAGATTCGTTGTAATAAAAATAAACGCTACTTAGTTTCGTCGTCGCACATTCTGATATGCATATATAGGTACATGGATGGGACCATTCCTAATACACACGGTATACCGTGAGCGAAGAGTCTCCTATAGTTACCAAAGATACAAAGATCGTTACTATTAAGATACAATCATAATTCGTGGCTAAAATATATTAACCGTAGATACCACCAGCGTATCACTATGATGGTTTGGGTCGAAGATAAGCTAATTAAATAGTTCTATGCATGAAACATCGTGGAAGAGGACATTATTGGCAGACTCAAAACCCTGTAGGCGGGAGACTTTTCGTATTAGACTCAATACACATTCCATTTAGTCACTTCAGTGATCTGTAGTATGCTATCCTTATAATATACAGATAAATATATATATAATGAACCCATATAATAAGTAGGAACTTTTTTACCTTTACCTAGCGAACGCTGAGAAAAGGCTCTCAAGACCTATACGATGTAATATAATGACACATAAATTATACCTATTATATACATATTTTTTTTAATTGATCATGAAGCCCGGCAACTTAGCTGTTTGTTTTTTGTTTGTAGGGGAGAAATTGTAGGTTTGTAAACACGTGTGTTTTTGGTCTGGCAGATTTCTTATAGTGGGCACCCGTAGGTATCTGCCATGCCTGGGTGGGGGATGGCGGCATTTCACTCCGGACACAGTGACTTGCCCGAAGAAAAATGCCACCCGCTGCCGGGTTCGAACCGGCGCCGGTGTGTGTCGCCACCGACGCCTTAATCCGCTCGGCCACTCGCTCCCCCCCACCATTCTATTATATATTATACTGGCTTTGCTATAATATTATTGTTATTGCGTACAAAAATCTAGGCTATACACACCATTAAATGGCGGCGATGTGGGTTCTCGCTAATACGTATATTATGTACATATACGTCGCAATCGAATTTGGGTCATATAATATTATGTAGACGACGGAATCCATTGAAGCAGCGGCGGCGCGTCTACGAAATATCAATCGGCGAAACAAAACGTTCCGACCGAAGACATAATATATATATATAATAATATTATTATAATACGTCTTGGTAATAAATTATCGTAACGGACTCGGTTGGACGGCGATCCGTTAGTAGGTTTGGGACGACCTCACATTTTTCGGAGTGGTTTATAAACCTATAATAAAGTTATAAATAATATATGGTTGCCCGTTTGTCATCAAAGCATTTGACCGACAAAGATAGGCCACCCCGTATTATGATGCCGAATCACAGTGTTTGCCGACACGTACATAATATTGAACTGCTATGGAAAATATTATATATTTGAAACTCGTGATAAATAAAAAAATAAATAAAATTTATGTGCATTTTTCGCCTTTTGGGCTTCAGCCGACGAGCTTATCCGTACAGATACAATACTGTCCACTATAATATAGGGTTCCGATCAGACAAATCCAGCTTTATGCACTGGCGTCGATGAGATTGTGCGTTGTGTGCATATGATAATTGTTTACAACGATCATATAACAATCTAAATACTTGGAGATTAATATACAGGTAGTTATTGCTACAATTACATTAACATAAATATACAGAGACTATAACATACTTTATACAATAATCGAATAAAATTAGAAAATCATTGTTGACAAAAAAACTCGTTTAGATAATGTATAAGTAGTATGTAGGAATCTAAGGAATTGAAAGTATGGTCCTAAGTGTATACTTGATATAGGCATCTTGGAAATCCCAAAACCCTGAATTTTAATAAATTCAATATCAATAAAGGAAAACTGGGGTACGTATGCTGGGCGAATATACCCTGTATATTATGGCTATAGACAACCCCGAATATGCCACCGCCTGTATGTAATATGTTTAGTTGTCTTCTGCGTGGTATTATTATACAAAATTATTCCGTACACATTTATCCGCAGATTTGCCAAAAGAACTTTTGTACGAGAGACTGCTCGCGCGATTCACGCGAAATATAATAATATTATATATGCGAGCGATATGTCACCGCGAGTGCGAGAGTATATATATATATATATTTATAATAAACCACCCCAATCGCACGCAAGCCGTGGAAAAACGATAAATCAGCTATATATGCGGCGCGTACATATTATACACACACACATATATATATATATATTTAATATGTGTATATTAAGATGGGTTTGCATTTGTTCGGGGGGGTTTTGGCGACGAAACTTTGACTCGACCGGTGTGTAGGTAAGTATACAATACGTACGCGAGCATATTATATATTATTTATACAGTTGTGTGTGTACTGTGTAGTTTAACCCCGTCGCGACCACCCCAAACGGCAGCCCTTATACATATATGGACTATACGCATATATA
Organism: Macrosiphum rosae; assembly: GCA_016617965.1. NCBI lineage: Eukaryota > Metazoa > Arthropoda > Insecta > Hemiptera > Aphididae > Macrosiphum > Macrosiphum rosae. The sequence goes on from WHPZ01576654.1 coordinate 18,071, forward strand.
TGTGGGCCCTATGCGTGTATATATATGTGTGTATGTGTGTGTGTGTGCATATACGCACGTGAGCTACGGATTTTCTTGTATATATTAATAATAACGTCTGTACGCGAGCGTAAAAACCGTTCCTTTTGTTTGCCGTCGAGCGCGTGCAGATTTATGGTAATTCGCTTGGAGTATTTGTTTTAAAAATGTGTACTTTACCTGCTCCGCCGGTTTCAGCGCGAGTATTCGAATAAATTTGGCGACCGAAAAACGCATATACTGTTCGGCGCGGTGCACCGGCAATTAATCATCGAATTAATGATTTATTATAATAGTACCTACTACCTACCTACCTACCTACCTACCTATAGTCATTATGAAATATGCCTCGGGGTGGCCCGCCGTGTTTTTCTGCTTTCCCGCGGTGTAAGATAAACGAGATTACGGAAAAACACCGCGGGCCGCCCAATGTGTATGATATACATAAATATAGTTTGTTCGTAATATCATTACGTATTAATAACAGGTATAGTAATATAGTATGGGCATGTACATCTCCTCATGTAAAGGATGTAACAGAAAGAGCTGACAAAAAAAAAAATTGGTACAATTGTCATTTTGAAGCTGTTTTTTTTTTTTTGTATGGACTTATAAGGGACAAATAGTGCAATTTTCAGGGAATTAATTTGAACGATTTGTAATTTTTGAATTCTCGGTTGGAAATAGTGGTGGCACCTAATGTTCCTATAAATTATAATGCTAGGTATAGTGTGAGTAAAAATGTGGTATAATTTTTTTTACGGTAAAAACATTAAATATTACACAAGTCAAGTATAATTTGTTGTATACAATTTGTTGGAGTATCAATATTTTTTGGAGTTAATTTGTTCAAAACATAACAACTCTTTTCAAAATATTATTTATGATATTTAAATTTCATTTTGATTAATATTAGTGTGTCATACTAACTATAATGTTTTATACCTACGTAATTACTAATTTATCTAATATTACGTTTGTAATATTTATACTTCAAGTAATAATAATACAATTTGGATTTATTTTAACTTATTAATAATGTAATTTCTTTAACAACTCACACTCTGAAATTGTGCAGAATAATATTAAGTATTCTATACGTTTATTAGATAAAGTATTCATTTAATATTAATATATATACTTTGACTACCTACATCATTAGGTTAAATTGTAGAACAACAGATGCAAGACTTCATAACGGTATACAACATATACCTACAAATCTTATAATAGATTCATATTTGTGACCATTATGCAGTGTAGTAATCACTCGATTTTGATGAGTAACTATATAGAAATATATATTTTATATAGATATGGACACAATTTATAAAAAATAAATAGCATCTTTATCAGTTATTTGCTCTGTGTCTCTATCTCTCTCTCTCTAACACTTTCACAAACATATTAAACTCTCTAGTGTAAGTCTAGTCTCTCTCTCTCTCTCT
>WHPZ01576662.1:0-14385 GCA_016617965.1 Macrosiphum rosae
TAAAGAATAAAAAGGTATCATAATGTTTCGCTCTATCAACAAGTTATCAACACATTTGAACAACCGTTACGTTATGGGAACTCTATCCAGAGGTATAGCTGAAAAACGTTCTAGTATGGAAGAGTATTTCAAAGACAAGAGCTTCATAGTGACTGGAGCAAGTGCTGGTAAATACTAAATTATTATATTTAAATAAACGGTATATTATTTTAGTTCTATAATTTATGTTTAGATTTTTTTATATCGACCTGAAATGTTCCAGTTTTATTGAATGATTATATTATACTTTTTACATATTGTTTTTAAATATAGAAATTAGTTTAATTTAATTTTTTATTATTTAGAATTTAAATTATCAGAGTTACCTTTTAAAAGTTACCTTTTATGTGTATACCTATAAGTAAAGTCGCATTAATATTTTTAAATTCATGGCGATTGACGAGTTAACAAATTATGGGCCTACGTGCTATGTGCATACTAACGTGATCTAACTTTGTAATATGTACACTAATACGTACACGGTACATATAACGACGCGCCTATATATACTGTGTGCTATTTAAGCCCATCTTGTAACAACAAATCCTCCTGGTCGGTTTATCGGTCATCTTTAATTCTTTAACACCGGGATGGCGAGACATATAGTAGTTTCACATAGTTGTACTCACAACCGCCAACCATGTTAATACTTTTCATAGCCTAGTGGCCTTATATTATACTTTTTATGGCAGTCAGAAACATTTTACACAGTAATATTGTACCTATTTAATTCGATACAAATCTCTAGCTTCATAGTTCCACGCGGCTGTTTCATTATTGTTTGCGTGTTTTATTAACGCTTTTTACATTTACACTGGCCTATTTATACATTATAAAAAACCTATTACAATCGAATTCATTATCTTATATTTTTCAATAAAAATAAAAAATAAATATAATTTTGAACCTATGATAAATTATTTTGTTAACTATAGGTATGGGAAAAGTGATTGCTGGAAGATTGTTAGCTATGGACGCGCACGTATTCGCAGTCGGAAGAGATATAGATAGTCTACCGAGTGTTCCTGGCCTAAAATTGACCAAAGTAACCGTGGATATTGGTGATTGGGATTCAACATATAGTAAGATCTTAGAAATGGGGCCCGTCCACGGTTTAGTCAACAACGCCGGAGTGGCTCACATCGAACCATTTATGGAGACGACACAACAAGGATGGGATGAGTACGATTACAGATTAACTTTTTAAAGGTGGAAAAAGGGAATTAGTAGCTGCGATAATAGCGACGCGTACCTATGAAATAAGAAAATAAGTGATAAGTTATTTGCATATTCATATTACCAAAATAAATGTCAAAATAGGTAGCAATTTTCAAATTGTTATTTTTTCTCCACATAGAAGGGAATAAGCTATAAAGAAGGATGATGATTTTAACGCGCATACGCTCCAAGAGCAAATTAAATTTAAATGTAGCACTAAACATATTTTAAGCTTTTTGTTTATAGCATTTTCAATTTTGTGTATGATAGTTATGTTTTTGGGTATTTTATTTAATTTTAAAGACAATTTATGTTTTGAAGTCTGTGATCAGATACGGAATATTTTACTGGAAAAGAAAATACAGTAATACATATTACAATTAAATACTGGACGTATAGTTAATTATTTATATTTTGATAAGTATTGTGGAGTTTAAAAATACCAAAACAATTAAAAATATTTGTGCATGTAATGTAATGAATTATCCTCTTAATGCAACTCTAACCTTACATAAAAATCCAGGAAAATATAATACTCATTCCGGGTTGCATAAACAATCACTAAATATTTAGCTACTTAACGAAATACGTATCAATAATGAGTTAACGATACCTTAAACATGATTGGTCTATTCAATTTTATTGAACCATTAAATGAATCAATTTTTTTTTGAACCAGTAATAGGCAGTGCTAAAAACACTAGTTTCGCACTCATTAGTGCCTAGTATCTACCTACTATTGTATTGGTTCAATCTACAAACATCCGAGCTCTAAAGAAGTTAGGTGCCTAAAGTATCATCTATTGAGTTATTTATAACCATTATTCTATTATTATTCTATTATATTATTTTTAAAATTTAAAAGGTATAATTGTATTAATACATTTATTAATTAATAATATAAATTATATTTTGGTTTCTAGTACATTAAACATAAATTCCAGAGGAGTGGTAAGGGCAAGTCAAGCTGTAGCTAAAAATATGATTGCTGCAAAAATCAATGGATCAATAGTGAATATATCCTCAACCATATCTGAGGTTATTACTTGTTGATAATAATTTGTACTTTTTTTATGTTTATTATATACTTAAGTATAGCTTATAATTTATAAACATTTTAGTTTAAAATTACTTAAACTTTACGTTGTCATTTATAATATAGTTGTGAGAACCAACTAGTTAATTCAGAAAACTTTTTATTTTCTTGACATTTTTCATGATAAAAATAGTATGGTTACAATTAAAAAATAACATTTTTACTGTTTAGAGAGCAATACCAGATCATGTAGCATATTGTGCATCTAAAGGAGCTGTGAACCAAATAACAAGGACAATGGCCGTAGAATTAGGACCTCTCGGCATAAGAACAAACAATGTTAATCCTACTGTTGTATTGACCAAGATGGGGTTGATAGCGTGGTCTGATCCGAAAAAATCAGAACCGATTATGAAGAGAATACCATTAGGAAGATTTGCACGTTAGTGAAAATATTTACATATTTGTTCACAATTGTGTGTTATTATTGTTGAACTATATTGTTATTGTAATGTGTTGTAGGTAGATATTATATAGTAATTACTAATTAACAATTTATTTTCTAGAACCTAATGATATTGCTGATGCAGTGATATTTCTATTGAGCGACTATTCAAAAATGATAAATGGTATGAACCTATACGTAGATGGCGGTTTTATGACTGGATAAGTATTTCCATACTTTATATTGATGTTGAGACTTGAGAGTAATAAAATAATCATTATAAAATATACAATTATACAATAAAATCTATATGAATAAATTGTAATAATATTATGTACCTATAAGTTTTGTTGTATTTATGCATTTCATTTATCTAGGTATTTATTAATCCTTATAAGTTATAAGGGTGACTTACTATGAATTGAATATTTTAAATTCGTACAACTATATTGTTCTCATTATGGAATCATGTTTAAAACAAATATTTAACAAAACAATTCACTTAAGCATATTGAAAATCGACAACCACTAGATTTATCAAAGATTAATATAAGTTATATTTTATTTTTTACAAAAATTAATGAATACCATTTTATGAGTGTATAAAATGATTATTGATTTGAATTGGTTTTTTTTTGTTTAAAAGTCTGATAAGGGGTATAAATTCATCCCTAAATAAATGGTCAGAATACGGTTCCTATTTTATTATGTTATGACTTGTGAATAATTATTGGAGCTATAAAGCTTTAGTAAATAGTTTTGAATATTTTAATCAGAACTCATAATTACCTATTTACTCGATCAATATTTTAGCAACTGTCATCATCTCTTACAAGCTACAAAAAAATGTAATTATTAAATCTGATATTGTAATGATAGGGGCGTGTCCTTTTTATTTTATTAACACAAATTAGTTATTTACCTGTACTTTTTATTTATTTTTGTAATTTATCATACTCCTGATTATATGACTGCCTACGATACGTATCCTTGCATTAGTACTTAACGAATTTATTAACTATACATATATTTTATTTATATACCTTTTACAGTATTTCTTTATTCTGAAAATCCAAAAATAAAGATCGTAAATAGTTTGTATTGGCACTTAATCTTTTGCCGATGAACATTTTTCTCATTTGTATGAGACCAACACTCAAACTTTGGCACTCTATTTTGCATTTAAAACATTGGGACTCGGGATACTTTAACATAAACAAGTAAAAACGAATTTGAATAGGTAACATGATTTGTATCAAAACGTTCTACAGTCGTTAAATTATAAAAATGTTGTTAGCCGATTACTGATTTTAAAATTGTAATATTATTAAAACAAAATGAATTTTTGAAAACACTACATACGTTTGCACCAAATTGGCATATTCGACTAGTAGCATGAAATATCACGCTGTTTAATGTCTCACCACAGTGGAAAAAATAACTTGTAGTTTTAACTTATTATTATTAATTAAACTGAAACATATAGGTACTTGATCAACGTACGCCAGTTTTTCTCTCAATATTTTAGTTTTAATACAATAATATAATGAGTTCAGATGTTCAATAGTTCATGACGTTATAGCGTATTACACGATCGTATGTTGTGAATTGAGTAGGTACAAATTGATAAAGTAGGTAGCTTTATCAAATTAAATATTGAATGTATTGTATTTCGGGAAATCATTGATATAAATATATAATATTATAATGATACCTGTCAGTGTATAAAAATAAATTGAATTTAAAAGAAAAACATTAGCATTATTATTATCTTCAGTTTGGTAGGTAGTTACTCGTCATAGTTCTATTTCTAGAATTGTATGATAAAAAGCACTGAAACAACGAAGCATAGTTTATAGAAATAAAAATATTTTTATCAGTATTATTTTGTTGTAATAAATATATACGTAAAAGTATCAAGTGTTTGTGATGAAGACGTACTAGACCTACTTCATATAGATTATAGAGTATGGACTAACTAGCTATAATCTATATAATATACCTACCTACTTTATTCAGAGGTAGGTAGGTGTATAATAATAATATGGTTATAATATATTACGTTACTTAAACATTGTAAATAGATTTCAAATTTCACCGTCAACTTCCAGACGAGTGCGAATCACATCTAAAATGACAACCATAAAAAACTTGAACATTTTCAATTACAACTAATTACAGTTTATACTTATATAGGTATATATTATGTTATTAGTCAAGATGATTTTGCCGCCTGACAAACGAATGTTATATAACAAAAAAAAGAAGATTTTTCTACCACTCTGTACAACAATCACACGTTTTAATCTCAATATGAACTCTTGATATTGTTTTATTTAATTACCCATCAAATAAATAGTTCACACCTTATAAATATAAGGTTATACTTCAAAATTAAACATTTCATTTAGGTAACGTCTAGTCAACGTACAAGACTTGTGTAGTATAACAAATTCTCGTAGTTCAATACATTTTTTTTTTCATTTGAATTAATTATTAGTTATTTTACTTTAATATACGTATTATACTATTTTATAAATAATAAAATAATATATTATACTATACCAGATACGATACTTATACTTGCATCTTAACTATTAAATAATTCAATATTGGCATTAAGCTCGCCATTTTAAACAAAAATCATTAAATAATTTACCTTTACAAATAAAAACAAAATGACCCGAATGAAAACTTTGTGCGCTATGGAATCATTGGTAGAAGGCGTCCCACAAGTTAATTTCGTCATCTGTCCAGCCGTGATTGATGACTGCGACCAAATCTACGAATTAGTACAAGTAAGACTGTTCAGTTATTATTTCACATTGTATTAGTAATATTATAATGTAATTAAAAAAACATACTATACGTCTTATACCGTTTTACCACTTTGGGCACATAGCTATATAATATTTAACCTAGATATAGGATATTGTGTTGATTAACATAAAATACATTTTATTTGACTCTATATGTGGGTAGGTAGCTTATTTTTAATCGTGTTTGATAATTGATTTGAAACTAGAACTCCCAACTATATTCTATATTTTATTCACACGAAAGTTGATACATAATACAATTATATTAATTGACTAAAATTTAAAAATAAAAACAATTCCTTTAACTTTTAAATTAATTATAATATTCTACTTATTATTATCATTTTTATTATATTATACGGATGGTATCAATGGCGTTAGTTTATGGGTAATGCATGCTTTAAAAATATGTATCATTTTTATTTGTTACTTATAATTTAAAAATAATACTAATAGCCAATAGGCAGTAGCCAATAGCCTTCTAAACAGTACTTATCCATTTTAATTCTAAATATTTGGTATATATTTTTTGAATATCTTGTTTTATAAATTTTAGTCATTGATTAGTTTGTAAGGTCCAAGATACAAAAAAGTGAATACTAAATTGTTACTTAGTAGTCTGGTCGTCTGGATAGTATATTATGTTATGTAGTTATGTGAAATAAGAGTTTTGAAGTGTAATTAATAAAAATGGGGGATGCTCAGCCAGTGTTTAGTTTTATCGCTTTCGTTACGATGGAAATAATATTTGTCCATTTGGTGAGGTCCTACGATGAATGTCGTAACTTATTATTCATTATGAAACACCCGCAATTCGTTTCGTCACTGTATATCTAATTAATAATATTATTAACATCAAGAGAGTCTCCTAACAATATACATTTTTAGTGATAAAATGTAAAATGCAAGTGAAAGTCAGTAGCCACCCCAAAATGTCTTCTTGACATTTCAGTCACGTCTGTCTGCGGTGAAGTCACCGATTCTGGGTTCGCAACCCCTCCCATACGTCATACAAGGTGTCAAGGTGATTATTTTAAAGGTTACTCATATTTCCTCGAAAATAATTAAGTTTATTTCTGAAATTTCTGAAATTTCACATAATATTATGAAGAAGTCATTAAATACTAAATATTATGTAAGTTCAACATTGTTGAAAAAAATATATTTTTACCTTTTTATGGTTTTTATTTTTTTGAACGACAGCAAAATAATATATAATTTCATATTTCGAATCAAAATGTTTTCCAGGAATTTCAATTCATGAATGTCTTGGTTGGATTTTGAACGAATAGTTAATTAGGTAGTTATCCGTATAATAATATGTAGGACGGAGGTCCATACGACCGATATTCGATGGATTAGGTATTCGTTATTATTATACAAAGTTAGGTATAGTGTATGCCGTATACATATTTATAATTCAAATGATAATCTGTAAATATAAATCCGTTGTGCGTTCTATACAATCTGCTTACGAAGATAATCAAAAGCGCCCGAACATATTGTATTCGTACATTGAGAATACGGTATAATATTGAACTTGGCCCCGCGGGTTATTGGGCCGGATTCGAATAATTGTTGGCATTTGACACGGCGCGCGTGTACCGTGAGTACCTATATACCTGTTGCAGCTCACGTGAAAAGCCTACCATTCTGTAAGCAGTACGCATACCTATAAGCTTCCATATTATAATAGGTAGATAATAAAATATACGAGGACACCTATCGCATCTACGGTGTACCTATATATAAATTGTAATTATCATAATATTGTACGACGTCCATAGATTTAATATTTATTTAGTGATTGAGTGATTGCGAGTGCACGACTTCAACACGTGTTTCCTATCCGCTATCGGCTTATCGGCTACAGCGGCCAAACGCGAAAAGCTATGATCACGCGTAGAAAATATAACCGACTAACGATTATCGCCCCGTTACGTGATTGTCATTGAGAGGACGTCGTACCCGCAGTCCGCACGGCGCGTATTGTCTGCGTCTTGCTAATTACGCATACCTAACATAATAACATATAGGTAATAATATATGTATATATGTACCAACATGTATACGTCGAGCGGTTCCAATTGTGTGTTTTGGGCTTAAAAATTAGAAAGAATTGACTTATTATCAAACCTGGAGATGAGAACATAATAATATTATCGGATAACACTGAATTGAGTCCCGCAAGGCCGCAAATACTTTTGGGTTATCGGAGTTAAGTCCGACCAATATTGTTAGGTTGATTCGAGTTGAGTCCCTTCAGCCTATTAGCGTTACCCAGGACACACAACGTGGAGGTTGACTGAGTAATCTCCCAAAAAATGTGTGTGATTGTATAGACTGGTTTTTTTTTTAATCGTAATAATCATAATAAGTATAAAGAGGCAATTCATTAAATAATAATCACCGATATTATCTGTGTGCTCTTGTTGGTTTTTGTTCGTACGTCGAAATACTTAGGTAGTAATTATAGTATTATCCAGTTACATATATCCGGATATTATCCCTCCGTCCATCCGTATAATCGCTCACTGGTTGCTAGCGCAAAGTTACAATTGTTGATTTGGAGACAGATATAGTTTTCGTAACATTATTATAGTTATTATTATTATACGATGTAGTTTTACAATGGCCCTTTATTTTGAGGCGATTTAGAAATATGTAAAATATTAATATTAAAAAATAAAAAACTCATGAGTCACTTAAAAATTGGAATATTGTATACAACTGACGTCTGACGGATAATGTTCTTAGGTTTCTATACCTTTAAGTTCAATAATAGGTAAATATTCACTCACTCTAATATTAAAGCTAACAACACGAAATTAGTTCGGTTGAACACACATTTTCTGTGATAGGTAATTATTATTACTGTAAAACAGAGGCAACCCGTGTGGATAATGGATATAGGTGTAAGTGTGTGGCGGTCTCTTAAGAGAGTTTGTCTCATTGTCTGTACCTATAATTTTTTTCTCTTCCGTGTACACACGTAGAATAATATAGTAAACAATAAACACTAATAACCTCTTTCCGTATTTCACTCGTATTGTCGGAGGGGGAGATAATAATCATAATTATTATTATTATGATTTATAACAAGCAAATAAATACATAGCACCATGATAGCAGGTACCTAGTACCTACCAAACATACGAATTTGATATATTACGTAGTTACTACTAGAATTGTGAGAGAACGTTGTACCGATAATTTTCAGAGGTAAAATCACGTCCACGCAAGACGAACAGCACTACATTACATTGCAGTGGTTTTAGTGTAAAAACGCTTTTTATGAAATTTACCTATAAGTGCGCAGAACAATAATTGAGGAACAACCGCATCGATGTTTTTGAAATGTTAGCTACTAAAAAAGTTACCTAGTTATTTGAAAATGTAAAAAAATTAATTGATGTGCCTTATATAACGATCTACATAAGTAGTATATATTTGTATGTTCGCAGTCTTTTCCACGGTAACAAACATTTTTTAAGCTGGAATATCCCACTTAGAGCACTCCGATTTACCATGTAACACAATATAGAGATTACATACTAATTATCCACCAAATTTAGCCTCACATAAAAATATTATCAAATATACCAAATTTTTTACCAAACCTCATTGTAGAAAAAAATCTATTACATATTTCATAATTTATGTTCTTTACTTGAAATAATTACTTCAGTTTTACAATAAGGTTAGGTAAAAAAAATGGTATATGGCAAATATTTTTGTGTGACAAATTTGTTGGGCAATCAATGTGTAATCTCAGTATTGTGTTACACAGTAAATTGGAATGCTCTAAGCGGGACATTCCCTCTTGAAAAATGTTTATTACCATGGAAAAGATGGCTGTAAACATACAAATATATACTACTTATATATTTAGAATATTAAAATACCCTGATAAATTGCACGATAAATGTGTTTACAGGTTTACTCTAAAACCACTATTTTCGATTCTGAGAGGAGAGATGAATGTATTGATTTTACAATGATATGTTTTTTTTTTGTGATCTGTGTACAAGACAAGTAGTTGAAATAATGCTTGGACTTTCAACTTCAATATCTTGTTCGATGGGAAAGTGAATCAAGTTGGGGAGGTCAACATTTTAAAGCACCAGGAAAAACAAAATAAATTAAAGTAAACAGGAATTTTTACGCAAAATCGGTTTTCGACAAAATTGATTTTGGTTTTTGGTGTAACTCTAAAATAAATTACATTAGATACATGAAATGTTTACTGAATGTATATATTAGCATTTCCTATACACCATAAAATGTTCAAAATATTTTAACTTGTTTTGAGCTGTTTACGGAAATTTTTAGTTTCCAGAAAATGTGAAAATTATTTTGAGTTATAAATTCATGAAAATGTTTCTTTTTAAATTTAAGATTTGAAAATTTAATACAAGATTTCTCATAAGTTTGTCTATTTATATTTCAAAAAAAATGTCTACCGGAAAGTCAAATGAAATTTTTATGAGCGTTTGAAATTCAAATTTTTACAACATTGGTTGCTGGCATGCATACACTATTACAGTAAACTACGAAAGATCCAATCGTGGCAGGTATAATAATATCATGATGGTATATATATACATAACTATTAACTGTATAAACATAAATGTAATTATAGGACATTGAATTGAGGGCTTGAGTCTTACCAAAAATATTTTTTTCGTATACTTATAAAGTAATAACGTTATTAGGGTACCTATTATAAATATTTAAAAACGAATATAATTTGGATAATAAGGTTAGGTTTCCCCACTGATAGAAGACACCCACCACTACCCACCACTCACCACTTACCACTACACTGAAATTTGTGATAAAAGTAATCGATGATCAAATTAATTTAAATTTTCAACCATGATATTATCATTTTTCACTTTATAGAAAATTTAAATTATATAGATAGATACCTACACTGTGGGCAGCTAACGTACAGCAAGGGATGTTTGCTTACGGGAGCTCCCTTAATATATTGATGAAAATGTGTATTCTCAAACCACCCCTGAGGTAAAAGATATTATTAAAGCAACCAATACACACGAGTCAGAAACGGTCGGTGGTATTTGTCAAAACCATTATAATCGAGTATTGACGTACCGAGTATGTATATTTTTTTGACTATCACGAACCTACCTATATATGATATAATTACCAATACCTACCTATATGATATAATTTATAAGTTGTTGTTTAAAGAAGACACTCATTAGTCGTTGATAGTGGCCGTAGTTTACCTATTTATAGATAGGTATACGTATACCAGCTACTTTCCAAATTATAATCTAGTGCGACAGTATTATTATTGACTACTGCTGTGCTATTCACAAATAGGTACAATTTTAATCTCTAAGTACGAATTATAACTAACAATACACGTACAACAGCAATTTGAAGTGGTTTATTATGCTATATTATCCACTCTAACTATAAAGTGGTGTAAAAATATAAATGTAAAAAAATGTGTTATTATTGTACCTACACAATCTGTTGCGGGCCACTTGAAATGTGGGAGTGGTTCTGTGTGATCTACATAATTATGTTTACTAAAATAATAATAGTTCAATAAATTAATGGCTTTCCATTTATATCTAAATGACACCTATATGGCTATATAACTATATTATAATAATATATAAGTACTCGAAGTGGCTCAAAATAAGTGTAGGGATGGAAAATGTACATTTTAAAAAACAGTAAGAGGCCTCCCTCCCATATTGGTCACTGTATAATATATTGTACATATAGTGCAATGTGCATAATATTACCTTGATTTTTATTATCTAAACCTAATTATTTTTCGTTTTTTAGGAATACTATTCCGAATACGGTATACCGAGTAGCAGACAGTTGAACAAAGACAGTGAGTGATATTTTAATACTAAAATTCAAATCAAGTGGGTAGGTACGTTATAATACAGTTGCAGACATAACAGTATGCATTTCACCATTTACACATACTACCTATGTACAGGCAGATAACCGATTTGGATTTTCTTCTATATTTTATAAAATTCCCCACGAAGAGCCGAGTGCTAGAATTGTAAGTCTCTACTCTCTAGTATAGGCTTGTTATTTAGAACAATTTTGTCCAAAAGTAATTTTCTAAGAAGTTTCTGGTTCAACAGTTTCCCCCATATAAGTACATATTATATAAAAATGCCTTAAAAATTAGTTTTGAGTACATTTAAACTCGCATGTCTGGTCATTGCTACACACGCATAATGCATATTCAGTGGCGGCGTGATAGGGTGTTTCATGAGGCAATTGCATCACGACCAATTAGGTGGTGGTACCCCCCCCCCCATGGGTACGGATATTAAAAACCACATATGAAATATGGTCAAGGGGACGGAGTGGCCGAGTGGTCTAAGGCGTCGGTCGCGACGCAGCCGGTGCCAACTCGATTTCTTGGTCGCGGGCGGCAATTTTCTTTGGGCAAGTCACGGGAATAAGTGCCGCCATCTCCCACCCGGGCATGGCAAATACCAACGGGTGCCCCAAATAAAAAATTCTGCCAAAACAAACACACACGTGTAACAAATCTACAGTGCCCTCCCCTACAGTACCACAGGCTAATGACCTAAGTTGTCGAAGCCTTAACCCTAATAAAAAAAAAAATAAATAAATAAACAAATATGGTCAACTAATGTCTAATACTATTAATTATACTAATTTTATTATATTTCTGATATTAACACAGCAAAGTATATTATCGGTGTAGAATTGTGAATAGGAGGTGTGTGATAAAATTTAGGTGGTGGTGGTCGAGCATTTATACTTGCCTCATAAAATAAAATAGTTCACGCCGCCACTATGCATATTATATATCATTATAGCGAAATGTTTGTACACGCCTATAATCTCAACTCTCTACTAAATAACAATAGTCAATACCTTTTTTCAGTGACACACTGGAACCGAGCCCTTAATTGTGAGGTAGTGAAAGTGTAAATTTAAGAAGTAAATCAACAAATATTAGGTATTATTACCCAGTTTTAAATTTTTTTTTAAGAAAAATGTGATTTCATTATTTCAAATTTCAATACTTACGATGTCAACTTTACAACAAATTCTAATCCGTTTTTCTAAACCTTCATAGAGTAAAAATGAATACTTGCTCTTGGTATGCAGGTACGAAGAAACCACTTCAAAGCTCCAATCCTCGCGAAATGAATAAACAAATTAATTATGTCTATAAATAATAATATTACATACACCTATGTTTAACGATCAATGAAAATCAATAATTAATTATAACATATTATATTAACACTATTATAATATTACCTATGTATTTGCAGCATTCAGGAGGGATGGATTTGAATCTCAAAATCCAAGTTTCCAATGTTTTATAGCAAAAACAAGAAAAGAAGGTAATTTTTTTAATTTCAATTTTTCATTTACATTTGACATACAATTATCAATTTTTAGTAATTCTACAAACCTAAACTTAATTGAACCAAATCGAGATTTTCAAAATCATACTACATATATGTGGTGCCTAACTGTCTCTTTACCTTATTTTTCTTCAGCCTTCACCCTCAACTATCTGAGGTTGGCTACATTTGTCCTATACCTCCATAGGGCTCCACCTCTCTTTTATTTTCCACAGCTGATATTTTCGTGTTTTTCTATTCTGTAAATTAATTTCTTTTTCCGCGGCCTTCCTCTCCATCTACATCCATAACCTCTCTCTGTACCTTCAAGTCAGCTCTCCTCATAATATGACCGAACCATCTGAACCTATTCTCCCTCGGTATGCCTATAATTGGTGCTGCCTCGCCCATGCTACCCCTAAAGAATTAATCTTTTATTCTATCCCCCTTATATAGTCACCCCACAAATAATATATCCACCTTGGCGTTTTCCTATCTATTACACTCACTCTGTGTTCTGTTTTATTGTCCACTGCCCAACATTCATACAATACCACGACTAGCCTCACAATACCTACTACTTTATGAAATCTATCACATAATGTCAACGACATCATCTTGTCAGACAAAATACCCGAAGCTTTACTCCTCTACATCTATCAACATGTGGCCTGGGCCCAGGGGTACTTATACGAGTTATACCTAATCGCTGTAACATTAATATCCACAATTAGTGATGTAAATTTGTATAATACAAATGTATAATATCGTATTATACATGGTATATTATACATGCTGTATAGAATTATTTTATACAATGGTATAAAATCTATATAAAACTTTTTTTTTGCTAAGTGGTTAAACTGTTGAAGACAATCATTAAGAAAATTGACAAATATAAATTTTTGTTAAATTTAAATATGTATCTATTATTTACAAAGAAAAAAAAGTATTAATTATTTTTTTTTTTTATACTAAACAGTTATTAGTTATTTTACTTATTATTTAAAAAGGAAACTAAAGACTAAAATATTAAAATTGTTACTATTAAATACTAAGTACTAAATACTATTTAGTATTTACTATTGTTAATTATTTTACATTAAACATTTAGGTATTTTATTTATTATTTAGAAAAAAAACCAAAAGAGTAATTTATGTTTATTAAAATTGTTAATTATTACTTTACTTGTTGACTTTGTTATTACTTTTGAATTTAATTTTTATTATTTGTATTAATAAGATTCAATTTTCAAATGGGAAATGGACAATGGTTGAGTAATCACGTTTAAATTGTATATGTAATATCAAATTTGCATATCTTTTATTACAGAATTTTATACCGTATAAAATGTGTACCTATAATACATTAATACGGTATAATACAAAACATTATAATACCATACTTAAATACAACAGTATTATACAAAG
>WHPZ01576676.1:0-22604 GCA_016617965.1 Macrosiphum rosae
AATATATTGTCATATTGG
The DNA here is from genome assembly GCA_016617965.1 of Macrosiphum rosae. Lineage (NCBI taxonomy): Eukaryota > Metazoa > Arthropoda > Insecta > Hemiptera > Aphididae > Macrosiphum > Macrosiphum rosae. Next base: position 19 of record WHPZ01576676.1, read on the forward strand.
GGTTTAATTTGAGCATTTTATAAAAAATGTAATGGTTGATAAAAAAATGAAAAATATTTTTGACCTCAGTCAGTTTTTATATACCCTTATCAAGACGAAAACACACAAAGCAATATTGATAAGATATTCAAATATTCAATTCGGGGAGAATGAGTAATGACTATACTCTGTTCACGTTAAGAAACGTAGTCGTGCGGAGTCGAAACGGGAGAGAGTGAATCGAGCCCGCTTAACTAAATATGACTGTTTGAATAATTTTTTAAAAATTAGGATTAATTTAACTATTTTATAATTTTTAAAAACTATTTATTATGCGCATTTATGCATATAAAATATTATTTTGATGAAATTTTAAAGCATACAAATACATCTTCATTTTAAGATTTTAAGCGCATATAAATCCGGTCTCTGAGTGAGTTATATAAGTATTAATTATTTAATTATTACGAGTTTCAACCCCCCCTCCCAAAACTTATTTTAGTTAATGAATTTAATTTATGAAACCAAATTACTTATATTAATTTACCATATTATGTCCTGCAACACACCTCCTGGCTCCTTGGTTATGTGAACCAAGTGGCTGTTGATATGTATACATAATCCTACCCAGTTAAGGAGTAGATTATTGGTTATTCCTTCTACACGAACCGGTATTGAGAATCGGGTTGTTGGACTGATATAAATAAAGTTTTCTAAGTTATATTTTACAGGTTTTAGAAACTTATGACTTGCGTTCATAAACTAACACAATCGAACACGACTAAGCAACGTATACAATAATTTATTAAATGTATAAAATAGTTATATTATTATACAGTACACTAAACCTGAGTAACCCTGTTGTTGAGGGTAGTTCATTAAAAATCACAGGAGTAGTGGAGTACGAGTAGAAGCAATATTGATTTATTGTAATTAACATATTGCAGATATGATCGCAGACCGATATAGCCTCTACTTCGCGATTCTAACTCAACTAACTGGCTATGCAAACAATGTATAAGCTCGTACTCTACGTTCCTGTGTTCTGCCTATCTAAGCAAATTCACCGAGTACAACATAAATGACGAGTCAGTAATCTGTGAATCGTTACAGTCCCTAATAATATGATAACTGTACCTATATTATGTGTGCGTTATTATACTAAAACTCTTAGATATACCTTATACAGTTATACATTTTCCATTATATTATATAATTATATAAATATATAATCGTGCGAATACAAATTTTGTTGGCATCTGCTATATATATGTATAAAAAAAATATGTAGATAACAAACGTTTTATCGACGGATGACGATAACTTATTGTCTGTTGATTATTGAACACTATTGTCAGTACGTTTATTGTCTGTATATTATAATTCGGTTATAAAGCATATACCTGTAATATACCTACCTAATAACATTAATATTTTTCTAAATATATCTGTTTTTTTTTTGAAAGCATGCACAAAATGCATTAAAAACCTTATTCAGATAGATAATTATTATTTCAATATAGTACCTAATTTATTTTATGATATTATATGCATTGACAATATAATATATACAATTTATTACTAATTTATAATGATATTTTATGTACCTAATCGAATACCTATATAAATATATAATATAATATTAAATATTTATGGCTATACTATATTACCATAGGCGTACCTAATCAGGGATACAATTCTGGGAGTGTAACAGCCCTCACCAAAATATGTAACTTAAATAACCCGTGGGGCAGACGGGCAGTTACGTAAAATAGACCCAGGCACGTTAAATACATTTTTGTGTATGTACCGGCATAGGCCCATACTCCATAGGCGAAAACCCAAGAGTGGCTGAGAGTCTGAGACGCCTGTGACGTCCTCATCCTCCACGAAATAATCAGAAAATGTAAAAATGATTTTAGTATTCTGTAAACGTGACACAGAACTACCAAAGACTTATAACTTTTACTTAAATGCCTTGTCTTCGACGCCCCCTTTCAGCTATAGGTTTTGTTGTAAATAATTTGAGAACTTATAGTGTACCTATTGCATGCTCGCCCAATTTGAATGCTAGTTAAAGATTTATTAAAACTCTGGTTTTTGGAATTTCTAAGTATATTATAAGTAGTCAAAGACTATTGTTATTGATAAGGCTATATTACTAAAATATATATATATATATTTTAAATAACGTGTAGTTTACGACGTTTAAAACTGTATTGAGGCTATATCAATAGTTATTTTTCAATGATAATGTATAGGTATAATATTATATCCATAGCCATAGATATAGGAAATAAAATAAAAATGTCACTAAGTTTCAGGGTTATTATACTTTATATCCTACATAGGCGTGACCTTTGATGCAGAGGGTGAAATATGGTGCGTACCCAGGGGGCTAAGGGGCTAATGCTCCCAGCTTTTTTTTTTTTAACAATTTTTATTATTCTCAAATTCATCATTGTTATAATATTTAATAGGTATGAATTTAAAAAAAATGTTGTCCCCTATTTCAGATAACGTATGTAAAGGTTAGCAATTAAAATAAAATCATACTCCGAACATATCCATAGATAATAAATCGTTATTTACACATCTTGTTACTTGTCCTAGTGAAAGCTATTTCGTTTATTTTATATGCCTGAAAATTTCAATTTCATCAGTAATGGTTGCGAACGCATGGAATTTTGTTTAAAATAAATTATTTAAAATAGTTTCTCGGGCCTAAATCTCTCCACAATCTGCCTCCTAAAAGTATTATACCTACTGCATGATGGTATTCGATATTATTTTATTTGTTTGGTATGGTATCACAGGACACAGGTCATATCGTCAGATCAATATCCGATGTCCGATATTGGCGTGTGTTGTAAAATATTATATCGGATCGTGCCCCACACTCATAGAAAATAGATTAACACTGCTGCAATACATTATACAAACCCAATACCTATACATTAAAATACGATACAACCATACCTACCTATGCAAAAACCATACAATTTTGTTACATTATCTCAAAGTTACTGGAACAACAGAATTCTGTGCTGGAACCTTAAGAGCCTAATAGATTAGACTATTTTGTTATGGTGATAAGCACATAAAATATGATAACATTTATTATCATTATTACTGTGTTATTGCAATAATTATTTCTATAATATCAATATTGTATTACATATTAACACATAATAGTATAAATGTATAATACATATATTTAAATTTAAAATTGAATCGTCTGCAGTCTGCAATAATAGTTATTAGTTATTTTTTTTTTTTTTTTGAAAAGACGACATGGACTCTTTAATTTCTGAGATGGAACAGTTGTTATTGTCTGGTAGAGAGGACTCTAATATCCAAGACATTATAGGTAACTAAATCCCCTTCAAATTATTTCAATAATTATACCAACCATTTTAGTAATATTAAATACTAAATAACTAATTGAAACATAATGTATAATATCTTTATATCCATTTTTCATTTTTCATTTTTTTTATTATCGAAAAATTAGCTTAGCTACCTACTTAGCAAATTAGTTTACCAATGCTAAGTAATAGGTACTAATAGTTTTAGTGTACCTGTCATAGAGGAATCCCCAAAAAAAAGACGTAGGAAAAACTAAACTATTTAAAAAAAATAAAAATATATAATTGATTATGAAAATTAAAAAATATTAAGGGGATATCAAATATCAATAGTATGGAAAAACGCTATGAAAATTAATTTTGGTACTTCCAATATTATGGTTAATTAAGTGGTTTGAGTAAAAACACCTACTATTGGTATTGTAGAAGAGAAGCCGATCTGAGCCTGTATAAAAGTAAATTTTCAATATTTTAATTACCAAACTCAATAATTCAAATTCAAAAAGTAAAATTTCACAAGTTTTAGAGCTGGTTATTGGACATTGAAAATAAAATATCTTAAATCGACTTATACATAACATACTTCAATTAATCTTTGGTTATCATTAGTTTAATTTTTTTAAACTTTCTTATTATATTATAATGAATGCCAAATGATTTATAAAATATTTTGTATAGGAATGCATTGAAGCATTTTTTTATGTGAATGTATAGACAATTTGGCATATTAAGTTTTTTGTAGGTTTGCAGTGTTACCAATGATTAATAGGTAATAATAATTTTTTATTAATTTTTTTTTTTTTGTGATAATCAATTAATAGTTATATTTTTAATTTTTAAAAATTGTTCTTTTTTTCTTATTATTTTTTACCAATTACCTCGCCAATTACCATCATAGAGAGTAGAGTTTGAAACAGTTTTGCTCTTATTTTTTTTGCCCAGTCTAATTACATTTTTTTGATTTTACATGATGAATAAAGAATATTATTAATACCCAGCATTTTTGTATCAATATTCATTATTCATACTAAAACAATATAAAATATTGATATAACAATAATTTAATAATGGTGTATAAGACAATGTGCATGCACATCAATTGTATAACATTATTTTGATGGACTTATGTGTGATACAATCGATTTTAAATACTAGTACAGTGAAGCTTCCATTTAACAACATTTTCTGTTTAATGAAATATATTTATGAACCAAACCTAGTTAGAATCAAATTTGTTTAATTCTATTTAACCAAATTCTCTATGATACAAATTTTATTTGTTGCCTATGAGACTTTGTAATATGGAAGTTTCCTGTATTTATAACCAACGCTGTTACTGAAAATATCTGGCTGTAGTACGTAGTACCTACTGGTTACTACTTACTGCCAATCTATAACAATTGTGATCTTGAAAGTTCTACTTGTCAGTCTGTACCTATTTTATTTTTATAAGTTTTCCAAGTTTGATGGATTTTTCAGATCTTACTAACATGGTTTTTTGTACATCCTAGAGTGTACAGATCATTCTAAATAATAGCATGAAATACCCTATTTAAACAAAGTATGTTTAGTAAATATTAACATTTACTAATAAATTATAGGTTAATCATGAGTTCTGAATTTTAGGGTCACTTATACATTATATAAATATAGCTTTATTTTATTTGTTGAATGATTTCAGGAGAATCTGCTGGGAAAAATATTGATGATTTGTTAATTGAAGCTGATAAAATAATTGGTGAAACACTTCCATACTTTCAAACATCTTCAAATACAAAGAAAGTTATTACTTCAAAAGACTTTAAAAGTATACAAAATAATACTAAAATTATACCAACACAACCTAAAGTCCAAAGGAATGATACAAAAAAAGTTATTTTTAATTTGAATAGTAATTCTCAAAGTACTTCGATTCCAGAGAAACATACAGAAATCCATGGTTTGTATTAAAAATGTATTAAAAAGTACGGTTTCAAAACATATACTAAACTGTAAGGAAGTTGATCAGTGTTTGACCCTATCATTAACTATTCTTTTTTAAAAAACCTTTTTATTCTAATTTACCTAAACTCTACATAAAAAACATACGTTTATATATTATTTTAAATACAGCTCATTTATTTCAATATTTCTATTTTTTAAATGTTGAATTATTATTAGTTTATATCAATATATTTGCACATGTAAGCTGCTACCTACATTACAGCTTTTTAATTACTATACATTTCTTATAAATTACTGATACACTCTATAGTTTAATTTTTGCATCTATTTCTCATTTATAAACACCATTCAATTGTACATTTTGGTTAGTTAAATAATTAAAAAAAAATTAGTATTTATGGAATGTGTTAAATCAAATTATATGAATGAAGGAATATTAAAATTTTGACTGGGGACAGAAATATAATAAGAACAAAACATTACTATATAACCTTCAATATATGGTTTATTTAGGTCTTAGTATTAAAAATATTTTTATAATTGTATGATATAAAATAAATCAAATTTTAACTAATAAATATTAATTATATTCATAGGAAAATTAGCTATAAACAAATGTATTAAAGAAAAGGAAAAAAAAAATATTTGTTCTTCATCTTTAAAAAAATGTACAGCTGAGTTAAAGGTAAGCTAATAATTTTATACATTATTATACTTTTCTGAACTTATTTCATTAGCTAGTGCTGATACTGCTGCATATGCTTCTTTTCCAGTAGATAAAATTTCAGTTGGTGGTAAGATAAATCCATATTTTCCTGTATCTTTCAATTCTACTGTGTAAGAATACTTAATTTTTGCAACTCCTTTAGCCCAATCATCAGATGCTCCTAAAAAATGTTAAAAGTATATTATATTTTTTATAAGTACATACTGCGCATAGATTGATAAGAAATGCATGTTACTTTAATCGTAGAAATATTATGATCCTTATAAAATCCCCACCATTTTTATACACATTTCTAATTAGATCCTGTATGTCTTATAATTTATACAGATTATTTTTAACACAGTTCGTGACAAGGATTGTTTTTAAATGTTCTTACTAGTTATTACTCATAGTAATACACTATATGCTGTAGGTATTTATGGTTTGTACTTTGTATGATGTATACACAAGTGCAATAATTTCTCTTGTATCTTGTAAATGGTTTTGGTATTTATCAATTTGTATAAACAAGATGAATACATTTCTAAAATAATAATGGGTGTCACGGTTGTCTCTCTAGTCTATAAATTGTGGATGAAAAATAGTATATTTTTTTGCATGAGCTTAAAGTGACTTCCACTTGTAATGACTAGTGAAATATAGGAAAATATAGTATGTATCATCGTTGCCACACCTACCATCCAAAAAGAATAATGGGCATTGTGGCATTGGTGTTACCCTTAGACTTAATAATATTTATTCAATGTTATGTACCGGCGGCTGGGTATAAGAGAGTTGCACTATTTCCGACAGTATACTCATTTGATGTAGCCTTTTTGATAGCTGTGGCCATAACCTGGCCTACGCGGTGTACTTCTGTGTGATCAGATGGCACCCGTTTGGCATAGCCCCATGGATATAGGATATATTGTCCATAACTATGGAACGTCAGAAATCCCTAAAATAAATTTATAGTTTATTAGTTATATGTTGTAGTTAACTTTAAATAATAATTTAAAACTTATAACTTATTATTTAAAAATCAAAAATATACTACTTACTTTAAATTTATTTGGATTTTTCATAATATACTTAACCACGGCTTGGGTTTCACGTTCAGAACTAGCTTTTACTCCTCGGTATATTTCTGCACATGAATATTTGCTAGCACCAGTCTCACCCCAGTGATAATCCCAGTTACGATTCAGATCTGCTCCTACACATGAATTTGCCGAGGGCTTGCTACGGTTTTTTCGCCATAAGCGTTCCTTTTCGTGAGAATGTTTGTAACTAAATAAAAATAATCTTTTTATTATCTATAAAATTGTATTTTAAATTATATTATTAATACTGACCCATCAGGATTTAAAATTGGTATTATATGAAATTCAATATTTTTCATATGCAATTCCAATGAATCTCTGTTGTATACTAATTCATTTATTAAATATAACACTGAGGACACTGCGATCCATTCTCGTGCATGTATCCCTCCATCGATCCATATTGCTTTTGTATCAGTTGAATTTTGGTCTACCTTAATTCGTATTACTCGTAATGGGACATTCTCATGTGATTTACCAATAGTTTCAATTTCTACTATATCTGGGTATTCTTGAGATAAGTGATCAATATATTTATATATATCATCTACCTTATGATAACGTTCAAATGTCAAGTTATGTCCTAAAATCAAATAATTAGTCATGAATATAACTAAAATCATTACTATATAATATTGTTTTCATTTTTAATTGAACATAGTTTCTTTTGTACAATTTATTGTACTTGTGATAAATTATTGAAACACAAATTAATATATTAACTTATATAAATGTATGTAGTTAAATGATTTGTACATCATAGTTATTATTTATACATAAATTGCAACCTTGTCTTCCAGATAGTTCTAATTCGTCTTCATTTATTGGAGGATTTTCTTCGTTGATTGCTCTTTGTATGTCATCAATAAAAATATTAAATGATAATGATCCATTATTCAGTGTGTTTTTTACAGTTTCTGAGTTGACTTTTTTTACCATTATATCTACTGATGTAGAATTAGTAAACCATTTTTCAATTACTAAAAAATGTATTTAAATTAATTACATTGATTAATGAAAAGCTAGATTTACTTACATCCTTGATTTTCTAGTTCCTTGATTTTTTTTCTTTGTTTAGAGTTAACTGTTTCAACTCTAAGTACTTGGTCTCCATTATAAGTTATTTTTTCTTCAACATCTCGATGTTGATCATTATTCTCTAAACATTTTATTAATGTTGATATGGCTAAAAGTGTAAACACACAGTAAAGCACTCTGAAACAACCATCCATTTCGAACAACTAAATGAGGATAAACTAAATTGATTCTTGACCACAGGGAACTCTTTAATGTATACAGAAACCGGTACTGTGCTATGATCCCAATCCAAGCCACACCTATTTGATATTTTATTAATACTACTGGTTATTGACCAAATTTTCTACCTTCTAACATAAACATGAATAGAATACTTTATATCTTTTTGTTGTAAACTGTACATTGCTATTGTATTTTAATGACTAAAATAATATAAAATTGTGTTTCTTATATCTACAATAGATCTTTTCATACTAATAGTTATCAATAACAATTGCAATTTCTATTTTAGTTAAATCATTAAACAACTAATATGAATGGATTGTGTTAATTTAATGAAAAAGAATGGTACATGAAATAATTTCTAATTTTTAATGACTGTTAAAAGAACACTTAATGAAAAATTAATGAGTAATTAACATTTATAAAAAAATGTGAATATTTTAGGGTGAATGGTTTTTTTTATTATACTTTTATTTGTATAGCAAATATAATATTTAAATCATTTTTGTATTTTATATTTGACTAGTATTTAAATGTAATTAATATAAAAAATTAATCATTTTTAAGTATGACATTGGTGTAGCCATTTTATGGAAAAAACCGTTAATGTATTTTACAAATTATTTCTGTATTGCATTAACAAAAGGTGAAGAATATAATATGTTGACAGTTGAGTGTGTCAATAACCCCTACAACCAGTTAATAAACCACATTCCAAGAAACCAGATGTCCACTGTACATACTAATATGTGTAATATATTGATTTGGTATATCTGTGTTTAAACTGATGAATAATATTATATTATGTAGGTCATTATTAGTCAAGGTGAAGAGTAATTTGTATTATTTTGAGGTGAATGTTAACTACTGTCTATTGAATGTCTGAATCTTTCTATTTTATAACCCAATACCTATTATTAGTACATTGAAAATGTGAACATGTCTATTAATAGAATACATTTGCTCCAATAGTTATTATTTTATATTCTAAACAGAGAGATGAATATATAATTTTGTAATTTTTTTTGTACGTACTTACACACAATTAATAGTAGAAAAATATATTTTTTTAAATGTCTGGGTTTACTTGAATAATTTAGATGCATAGGTGTGCACACGAGAGCAGCAGATGCAGCCAGTGGTGCCAATATCTATACATAAGTATTGTGGATCCAATACCTAATTTAATTGGGAGGTACCGAGATGGACGGGGATACAGTAATACTAGGTCACAAGGATGTACAAGTTGTAGCAATTTGGTCTAAGTAATTGTCTCATATTTTAGTTAAAGTGTATATTTGGAAAAAAAATAGTGGTGGTACCTGTTATACTTATCTCAGATTTTATTTATATGCAGTACCATATATAACAGACATCGGCACCACTGGATGCAGCATATGCTACCCCTGAATATTTTTCGGGCGGCCGCAGTAAATTTTACTTCCATACAAATTACAAATATATTTAAGCAAATTATAATCATTGAACATTATAATTTATAATTATTAACTATTTTTATCTAGTTTTTAGAAAATATGTGAAAACGTTTCTACTACCGCCCTCATCAACATTTTGGATTTTTATGTCCCCCTCTGATAATTATCATAGCAGACCCTTTACTACCAAATGATAAACAAAATCAATAATAATTTAAAAAAGCATTTTCTAGACGTATAATATTTTTTATAAGTTTTCTGGTTACTATAATCATTTTAACTTAATTCATAAAATACATAAAATATGTAACATTTATACATCTTTTGTTATATGTACGTTTACTAAGTTTAATATCTATTATTTATGTCTTAGGTTCCGGATCCTGAAGTAAATATTATAAAATCCCATTTTAAAGTGAGCTCATCTATGTTGGAAAATCACAATCGGCTACAAGTTATGTGTGACAGACATGATAAATTTGCTAATAATATGAAAACACCAAACCAAATTAATAAATTAAAAATGGAAGAAGAATTAAAATATTATAAAGTAAATGAAACATCATATAATAATATAATATTTATTTTTTTTTACATTTCATCAACACTTTTAGATGAAAAATAATGAACTTGAAAAAAATCTCATGTTTAAAGATCAAGAAATTCACAATTTGGAAAATCGATATCAGCAATTAAGTCAGTATTGTGAATCAGTTTTAAAAAAAAATGCAAGTACATGAATAATCAATTGTTCTTTATACTTCATAATTAATTAAATGTTAAGTTAAAAACTAAATGACCTGATAAGTAATACTGTGTGCAGTTTTTATCAACATGCTTTAAACTTTAAATTTGCTTATAGTAGGTCTAATTTTAATGTTATTTTTAAAATATCTTTTTAAAGTGTTTTGCCTTTGGCATGCATATTAATTAATTAAATATTTCCTTAGAAATATTAATAATTATTTCTTAATTTAGGTTGATAAGCAATTTAATAAAATAGCATATTAGTTTAACAAATTGTTATATGTAATTAATTGTTTTGTAATTTCCTCATTTACATGAAAAATAAATAACATATTATACAATGTGTTCCGTGAGAAAGTGACCGTCCGGTATCATATGATACTTTAAGTTATGAAAAAGACCCCTTTGAAAGAGGGTCTAACTTTTTTATTTTTTCAGTTATGAGCAATTTAAGTTTTTTTGAACAAAATCCATTATAAAAATATGTACACATTTGTTGATGTATCTTCTAAACTTATATAAACATGATTAATTTTTACCGAAATTACATAATATTAAAACCAGGAATTTATTTTGTTGTAGTTTAAAAATATTATTTGTGGTATATGCAACTTTTAGAGTATATTATTTTATTTTATTTGGGGGCGGAGTTACCGAGTTACTACTACATCGGTTTCGATGTTTACCGTCGCCAGTTCGAATCTTGACCTTGGGCAGCTTTTCTCTCTAGACAATTGTCTAGAGAGAGGCGCCATCCCCCGACCGGCCATGGCAGAAACCTACGAGTGCCCAATTTGAAATTTTGCCAAAACTAAACCCATGTGTTTACCGACCTACAGTACCCTCCCCCACAAACAAACAAACAAACAAAACAGCCATAGTTGCTTAATGATCAATAATAAAAAAAAAAAGAATTATATTTTATTTACACAATCACATTTTCGAATGTAATTTTTTTGGCAAAAATGAATTTAATCTACTGTTGTACTAACTTTTAATACTTAATAGTAATATAAATTACTTTAATCACAATAATATCATCAAATACACTTAGTAATATTACAGTCTATACAGACCATCTTGGCTCATAATCTTTTTTTATATACAATGGTTTTATGTCATTGAATTCAAATTTAACTCTATCCATTACAGTGTAACCTACTGTATAGTAGAACGACACCCACTTATCCGCCTTTTTGATATTTTAGATCTGTGTTCAGGAAAATCAATCATTGCAATTATTATTATAATTTTTATTTTCTACTTTAGATTGAAGAGACTTTGAAGAGTTACGATTGTCAATTAAATGAACTAATTGAACGCAATATGACTAGAGAATCACAATTGCATACCATAATTGGTAATCTCCTTGACGAAATTGAACAGTCACATAATCAATATAGAATAAAACTATCAGAAAAAAATAAACAAATACGCAATTATCTTGATCAAATAGAAACAATACTTGATAATTTTTACAAATTTAAAAGTAACAATATAAAAATATAACATTTGATTGGTATTGACATGACAATCATTTAAAAAAGGAATTTTGCATTGTGTGTGAACCGATGAGTTATGAACACATTAAAAGGATTGAGTACGATCAAGTAAGACATTTTATTTTTAAACTTTATGTTGTACCCTTGCATTTAATATTTACATACCTAAGCCTGTATACTTATAAATTAAAAAATTTTCCTGATATGCCAGTTGGTATAATATATGTAAATATATTTGTTCAAATTTTCTTCAATTTCACTAAAGAAATTAGAATTTATGTAGTTTTTGCTAAATAATAAATTATGCTTAACAGCCTTAACACTTCATATCATATAATATAGTACTAATTTAATATAGTTGACTATAAAGGTTCTAAAAAATAAATTAAAACACAATTATGGTTGTTTTGGAAGAAAAATGTAATCATATATTCAGTATTTCATTAACATTTTTGGATAATTATATTATTATACTTGTACAAAGTATTCACTAACATATTTTGTTAAGTAATTACTTAACGTTTTTATTATGCATCCCAAAATAGTAAAGTCCAAGAACACCAATTGCTGACTGAACAAAGTTTGAGAATGGCCTAAAAAATATATAAGTTTAATTATGACATAATGCATGCTAATATTAAAAGAAATATACCATGAAGACGCTTCATCTTTGTCTTTAACAGCAACCATATCATTCTGTAAACATATTATTTTAATTAGTTTATTACATTTATAAAAATACTAAAGAGTTACCTGTCTGGTGTTCCGTGTCCGACTTCTTCTGTCTATATTATCTCTGTTTGTTTGCATATCGTATTGCCTATCCCTTACTTTACGTCTAAAAATTCTTTCATCCGAACGATTTTCTAAAACATTTCTGCTGTTCCGTTCTAAAGCTCTTTGCTGAGTACCTCTTAAGTCAATCTCTCTCTCTCTTGCATTCCGAACTTGTTCACGACGGATGTTTGGCAATGATTCCGATCTTGTCAACCTGCCCTTTCTGATATCGTCAATTCTAACCCAAACTCTACGTTCTTGTTCTTTCCCATCCACACGAATTGTACGTCTCTCGGATCTTATGTTCAAATTTCTAGTCCTGTACGTGTCTCTAATGTAATAGTTGTCTATAGGATTATGTCTGCATTGATCGGTCTCGTTTGAAATCGTCACCAATTCCTTAATTGATGTTTTTCGATAAACATTTCTGTAAATAAATAACATGATTATCGTATTCGCCGATGAGTTCAGGCGTAATAAACCAACAAATAATAATAAAATCACTTTATTAAAATCCGGCGTTCTATATAGTGATCGACTCACACAGCCACTACATCAGAACCCTTTTTCTGTCTCTTAATTATCTTTATATAATACCATATAACCTAATTGTAGATTAATTGTCATTGGTTAAATCGTACTGGTTGGTTATTGACTATGGGTAAAACTATACTAATTGTTATTTATTACGTAAATAATGTTGTCTTCACCTAGTTTTGACGAAGGTATATATCATATTAGTGTTACTTAGGTTACTTATATTAAGGGTTGCCAGAAGTCCCGTACAATACGGCCATGTCCACTTTTTAAACTAAGTGACCCTTTATTCTGAAAACTGTCTACTATTATTACTAAACATCTAGACACCAAACCGTTCCGTTTTTCTAAAAATACACATTTAATAAATAATATCCCTTTTTGTATTATGATAATAAAATGGCACCGTTTATTATTTGTTTTCATTTAAAAAAATATATTTTATAATTTCGTTCCTTTTGACTAGGTATTGCCAAAATAACTATAACAAAGTTGTAGTTTTAATTTATTTTTTAACTTTGATAAGCTTAAAAATTGTATGTTTATACTTTTTTAAATGTACCTACAGGTATGATTATTAACATGTAGTATGTACAAAAAACATTTTCATTTAAAGAATGATCAGTTGTTTGGGGGGTACTTTCATAAAAAAATATTATTGTTGTGACATTTAAAATACATAGTTAATTTTTTTTAAATCCCGTATTTTTAGTTTTGAGATCATCTCACTTTTATATATTACTTACTATGTTGTGATTTTGGATGCCACTTATCACATAATTGCTTTTTTAATCTAGTTTTAAATAATAATATTTCTTATTGCTACCTAATTTAATTAATACATATACCAAATGAAACATACCTACATATTAAAATTATTGACTGAATTTATTTTAGTTATTTTGTAGCAATTCAAATGTATTTATGTATGTCAGTGCGCACCATTTTTTTCTCTTCGACACGTTTACAGCATGCCAACATAGCACACCGCACACATAAGTTAATCTGAATATTCAGAACCATCTTGTGTTGTTAGATTTAATATTAAAGTTATATAAGCATCTATATTATCAAACTTAATGTTAGGGACATTATCTTCTGTGTTGGTACGTATTTTTTTCACGATATTTTAATTTTTATGCAAATTATTATGAGTATAAGATATTCCAATTTGAAAATGCTCATCATTATATCCACCGCAAAAATATTGAAATATCGTAAAAAATGTAAAAAAAACCATCGTATAAACACAATCCACGGATAATGTTCTCTGCTTAATATTTGATAATAGGCCAATTTACTACAATACTAAGATAAAAACTAACAACAAAAGATTGATTCTGCTGAACGGGAGGGAAAACAAATAGTGTGGCCATGGACCGATCGTAGGGACTCATTCCGTATGTCATTACTCATTATTTACTAGTTTACTACATAGTATAAAGTACTAAAAACTGTGAAATTATCAAAATATTAATTATACTATTTTTAAGCTATTTACATTTTATACCGTTATATTGTACGTCGGCGTTGACTCATAAGATATATTATGTGGGTAATGTATTTCAGTTTATTACCACAAATTATTCCAACCTTCTAAATTAAGAAAATACTTAATACTATAATGACTTTAATAATATAAATGTAGTATAACTGTATAAGATAAACTAAGATCCAGTCGTCATATACGTTCGTTCTAGCCTTTCCGTACAAAAATTAACCGGACCGCCGACCGGGTCATGCTTTATATTAAGTAGGTATATGTATTTCAGTATTTGTCATATAAATACGTATTGTCTGGAATACCAGTTTTTTCCATATAATATATACCTGTATATATCACTTATAGATGCTGATGCCGTGTCCTAAGCTCAGTTATTTATCATTAAATTAAAATATTTAACACATCCAT
The DNA here is from genome assembly GCA_016617965.1 of Macrosiphum rosae. Classification (NCBI taxonomy): domain Eukaryota; kingdom Metazoa; phylum Arthropoda; class Insecta; order Hemiptera; family Aphididae; genus Macrosiphum; species Macrosiphum rosae. The sequence continues at coordinate 15,290 of WHPZ01576676.1, forward strand.
GCCTATGTTGTGATTTGTTACCTACCCAATGACAGGGTACACTGGAAACCTAATATACCGGCATACGATAAAAGCGAGTTCCTGGCCGGTTTTTCTTAAAAAAACTATACAAAAATCTTCTAGATTTAATTATAGTTATAAGTTCGAATAGAAATAATAAATACTTGTGAAAGGAACAACGTTTAATTAAAATAAAATATGAATATATACATAAAAGATATTATGTATTATTTTACGTGCCTATGTAAGAGAGGTGAAAGGTATCTATATAATTTTAAATAAAACTGTTGTTTTTTTAATTTTATGATGTTTAATTTAACAAAATTCCAATTTTTATTTTTAATATTTCATTTTATTTACATCATATTAATATTAATTTCGTTAAGTACCTACTTAAAACATACTTAAAGTACCTATCTAGATAAAACTATAAGTTTGTGAAATGTGTTTATTTTTTTAGGATGAGCTGATGGATTTGAATGATAAGTTAATGGTTATATATAGTATATATTATGATCTATCTTATACAATAATATAACTGATCAAAAAGTACTTACAAGTTATTTTCCGAAATCGTGCACACGTTTGCATTCGAATGTGAAAGAGCCAAGAAGAACACAGCGCCAACTATGATTGATAAAATCCTAAAATTATACCAATTGACAGTGTTAATTTAACGATATTTAATCATATAATTTATATATATTATTATAAAATACTCGTATACGTGTACGAAAATATTAATAATTTTATAATATTATAACGAGAACATAACCGTACGAATGTATAAAAAATGTAAAAACATTACGAATGTGCAAAGTATAATCTTTGCTCCCAGTTCGTGAACTTACGTCTTATTCATCTTGTGTATCGACGACGATGTCCTAAGGTCACAATACACATCTGGGGACCTCGACGAGTGCTTTTTATACCAGAAAGATAAGTGTAAACTTTCCGGTTGCTTTCATATAATATGATGCGTGTTTTCCAACCCAACGGTCTGTACTCTGTTCGTTATGTTACCTATTTATTTTCAAAACCTTATCCGGGTGAAACACAAACCACTTCCACACACAGAACCAACTTTACCCTACACTTTAACGTGGTGAATATTTTTCGATTCATTGCGCTCAGAGATATTATTTTAGGTGTAATGTATATTATTACCATGCTGCACTGATCCATAATATTATTATATGTGTAGGAGTATTAAATACGCTTGAATGGACATTGAATCCGATTAATTTTTCGAACATATTACGCCACAAAGTTTGATATAAAAAATATATTTTATGATGTTCTAGTACAATGTATTTTATGTACCATGTGTAATCAGTAATCACATAATGCGGAATATTGACGATCTATCACCTATATTATAGTAACCGGTAGATAAAGGTGAATTTTGCAACTTAGATGGTCAATGTAATATTATATAAATGTACAACTCGTTAATTTCATAACTTGAAGTTTATTATTTTCCACTTATTTGTAAGCAATTTTATAGTGATTTATACACCTATTATTATTTTTTTAATGACACATCTTTATACTAAGGTTAATATTGAAATATTTTATAATATGTTATGTTACATGACAATATGGTATATTGAATGTTACCTATTATTTATTGAACTACCTATATCCAAAGATTAATATGTATTATGTTTTGATTACTTTTTTATATTTTGAATTTGAGTTTTAAAATATAATTTTAGTTTTTATAAAAGTCGACTTAATATTAAGTACCTACTTAATTTATTGTATCATAGATGTATGTTTTATGGTTTGTAATTTTTTTTTTCTGACCATGAATAATATTAAAACTGAAATTAAAAATATTTATATGCATATACCTACCAAAACAAAAAACTATAATTTATTTATACATCTATCTCATTTTATTAACTACAATTCAGCAGTTAATGTTAATTCTAAATTCCAAAATATCTTTGATTTCAAACCAGAATAATCTGGCAACAAGCGCATAACTAGCCTAATTCGTTCCTTAGACAAATTTTCTCCGGGTGGCCAAACGGGGAATCGTAAGTTCCTACACGAGAGTAGCAAGTAAACAATTAAATACGCTAATTCAGAGGCGTACCGACGGGAGGAGGGTTTAAACCCCCCCATAAATGAATTCTGCATGAGCCACTGCGTTAATTCCTACATATCATTGATATAATATGTGATTTGTAAGTTCCTACAGGAATATAAAGAATATATATGTTAGTTCCCACAAGGTAAAAAAAGGTACGCATATTATAATATTATAATTTATAGGGTATCAAACTCATGATACTGTCTTAAAAAAATAAAAATACAGTAATACATTTCATTTTCATACACTTTAATATAATATTTCATATTTCCATAATATTCTAAAGAAAAATGTACTATATATTTTACTATCTACTAAAATGCATGACAAATACCTATCATCAGATTGATAATTTGTAAATTTTTTTTTTATTAGAGTTGATGCCTCTATAACAGGATCATTGGCTTGTATTACATACTTAAATTATTTAAAGTAAATTGTACAATATTTATGTCAATATGCTATAGGTACTATCTACAGTCTATAAAAGTATAGACAGATAGTTTAAAATGAGGCAAAATATTTTGAATATTTGAAAATTTATAGAAAATGCTAATATAAATATTTGATGAATAGTTCAAGTAACAGTAACATTGTAATTGTATAATTGTATAATTGCAGTAACATGGTATCACGGTTATTGAGTGTTATTCGTTTTTGAGTTTTACGTATAGGTACAAATTTCCGTTTTTTCTTAATTTTTTTTTTGTTTTTCCGTATGATTTTTTTTTTTTACTTTCAACTCATTTTTTCCCTATTATAAAATCAATAGAACCTATATTGCCTTTTTTCTTTACTACCTAATACCTTGGACACTCCACGTCTCCACTAATCACATGCAACTCTATAGCGACTGCCAACTATGGTCTATGATCCTGCTGACCAGCTATAATATAATGTATTAATATTATCAAACTTTCGTCAAATAAACATTCTAATAGAGCAGCCCATTACATACAAGTAATAAGCATACGATATTACCTTAACCAAAAAGTTGTACAAGATAAATAAAAGCAAATTAAGTAGTTCTTGTAAATTTCACTTTGAGTATAATATAGTAATTTAAAAACGAAAACACCAGAGTACCAGACTATTCAATCTTAATAACTTCGTATACCAATTGGCAATTCAAAATGTAATGAAATATGTACTTAGACATAGGTACCTACTCGCATATAAATACTGTATCAAACCCTATATTAGAGGATTTCCAGTTTCCAATCTATATAACTAGGTACCAGCTATGTCTAAAGAATATAACAAGAGGTCCATGGTAGAATGATGCATTACAAGTTACAAAGTTACAACAATACAACCTATCATATTTATTTGGGTATGATCTTTAATCATAATCCAACTCAGTGGCGTTCTCAGGAATTATCTATTGGGGAGGGGGCTCTGCCCCCCACACACTCCGTTGTCATTTAACCATTTTAGTAGACAGTACCTAGTGAGCTGTATTTGGTATATCATTTGAATATCAAAAGTAAAATAATACAACCAAAAACTATAAGCTTTTCAACATTCATACTTTAATAATCATTATAAAACCATAATAATTTACCAAACATTTCAAAACACAATATTTTCAAATTTCAGTCCATGATCTCTATCCATTCTCTTTACCGTTTTACACACTACTAACTACTTCTGTAACTGGTCAATTTATAGGATATTGTGCATTGCCAACAAGAATAAATCTTTTTCTTTTTAAAATAAGTTTTTATTAATCTGTACATTTTTGATTTGTATACTAATATTGTTATACTTATAATATAAACTTATGTGTACATGGACCCGCGGCCCGCGACGTTTCTTTAAAATATTTATTTAAATGACTCCATTTTGAATGAGATGTGTCACTATTAGCTTAGTTAATAGTTATCCATATTTTTATTTAAAATTTCAAATAATATAGGTGGGATACACTATTGTAAGAAAGTAATATTAACAGTAACCCTTATAACATTTCCGTCTTTATAGTTAAATAATATTTTCTGTGAATATGCAATACCTATATAATAATTATTATTTACTAATTAATATATTTAATATATCGGATTCTCTTTTTTAAAATTAATTTTTACAAAATTTAATTAATTTTAAACGTGTGGTTTAGGAAAAAAATTAACTTAACGTGGCAATAAAATTAATTAACTCGTAAGTTACTGAATAATATAAGAAAAAAAGTAACTCGTTAATTATCTTAGTTAAAAGTAACTTAACTTTAACTTATTAATTCGTTAATGACCAGCCTTGCTTTTTTACAGAACAAATAACATTTTATTGACATTCATAGAAAAAAAAACAAGCAAAATTGGAAAACGAAAATGTCCGTTAACAGTTCAAAATAAATCCAAATAATATAATTAATAATAAATTTTATTGTGTATAGAAAATGATAATATAAACAACCAGTGAAAATTTCAAGTATCTTCGATCATTTGTTTTAGAGTTATAGGTTCACCAAAAACCAAAATCTTACCTACGTATATTGTAATACTCATATGAAAGTGAAAAAAAAATGAGGTTGATGAGGGGGGGGGGAATGTCAAACGGGAGTACGCCACTGGTTATATAACTTATATATCGTTATCCTTATCAGTGATAAATAATAATATTGTTTTTGGCTAGGAGAATCAATAATCACGATAAAGAAAAATAGCAAAAAATAAATAAAAATAATAACTAGTCAATATTTAAAACACAAACACATATCAAAAGTAGACAAAACGTGTATTACTAATATGTAAGAAAATAAAGAATGTTGGGGGGGATCTATCCCCCCCGTGAGAACGCCCATGATCCAATTAATAGGGACCTAAGCATTATCTTTATGAACTGAATCATTATAAAATCGTTAAAATCCTATAGGTAGGTAATAGGTATACCTACGTATATATTATGATTAATATTGTGTCTTAATAGGTTTTTCTTGCTATACAGCCCTATAGACTCGTATTAAAACCATTTACAATCTTCATTCCTGACAGAAAAAATAGAAAATATTTTTGTATTTTCTTCCAAAAATAAAAATGCATCAACTAACAATATTAAGTTTAATTTTTGTTGGGGAAGGGGATCAATGTTGTCCTTCAACAAAAAAATACTTAACCACTACTAACATCATAGGAGTCATGCAGGTAAATTTTTCCCTCCCCTAAAAGACAACTTAAAGTATTCAAACGAAGATTATACTAAGCTATGCTCTTGTATAAAAACTAAACGTTACATTTTTTAGAAAAAATGTAAATTAAAATATAAAAAGCTGTTATTGAACAATTTTTCTATTCATATCCCTCTAAAATTTAAATTCTTATTTAAGGCGCCCACTGCCAGTTTTTCAAATGTCCCTTCAATTTTCTATAAAATTTGAAAACTAAATTTTATATTTAAGTTGCCACCTCCATTATAATACTTTTCCACTAATCTACTACCCGATACCTATTTAGAGGGGTAGGGGGTTAATAGGGTGTATTAAATCGAAAAAAATTACTTCACCGGAATAATTCTCAGGCCTTGTAGAATTGTCGGATTTTTATAACTTGTTTTATTTGAAAGAAGAAGACTTCCTACAGGCCATATCGAACTCCTATTTATAAAAAAAAAAAACGTTTAAAACTGTATTATTTTTGAAGACATATTATAAAGTTCGAGATTAAAACATTGTAAAACGGAGTTCGATGCGGCTTGTAGAATATTACTTTCTATTAGATAAAGAAATATATCAAATTTGGTTGATTCTACAAAACAGGATCATTATTCCCCTGGATTGTATTTTTGTGTACAAAATTACATTGGCACTGGCCGCCCTCAGTTTAATTGAATCCCGGACGAAAAGTCCGGAATGAAAAAAGTTGGACTAAAAGGCTGGATTCATTTTTTGATTGCCGAATAAAAAGTCCGAAAATATAAAATTGTCTATAATATGTATAATTATAATATACCTAATACTATATATGTATTATATATAGGTACATGTAATATTCTATTATATAGTCAGTTCATATACCTATAATTAATATTTATTTAAAAAATGTAATTGTTGTATTTTTGTTATACTATTATTTTTTTTTTATATTTTATTACTTTTTATTATTTCTTATACCTAACAAAAATATAACGGAAATCCACTGTAGTTTGGTAGGTAGGTACCTATATGGCTATATCTATCTAATGTTTATCATGGCAGTGTGTCTACAGTTTATCTACCATAAGATTATACCTACACACTAGTAGGTATACTACAATAAGTAATAACGCGATAATCAATATTATTACCACGATTATAATATAAATCTAGATAATATATATTTTATAGGTACCTATAGTATCATATACTATCATGTACATTTGCTCATCGATATAATCGATTTCATGAGGGACGTAGCGGACGTGAATTATAAATTGAATTTGTCACTTATAGTCAGTGTATCTATCCCGAACGCTATTTAGTTGAGATGGAGGTTGAAATGGAGGTTTTTGTAATAAAAGAAAATAAAAAAAAAATTATATTTAACGGATATGTATATACGGTTCATCATAATCTAGTTTCAAGTGTTCGGTGGAAATGTTCCAATAAAATTTCAAAAAAATATGTTTTTTATATATTATGTACATGGATCAGAAAAGAATGTAAAATTACAATATTTATGTACGAAGTTTGTGAATAACGAGTTAACAATACCAGCATTTTTAAATAGGATTGGTCATTGCTTAAGAAAACGGAATGTAGAATAAATTATTATTGTTATATAATAAATGTAGACTAGATTTTTTAAAACGTATAACTTTTTTTAAAAATATTATTAATGTATTGACATCGACAATCATTTCTTACGGAAACGAATTGTATATCAAATTATTATTGTTATTTTAACAAATTATTATTGTAGACTAGATTTTTTAAAACGTATAACTTTTAAAAAAAAAATACTATTATTGTATAGCCAAACGTAATGTGAAAATTATAAAATGTTCAATTTTAGATTCTGAGTGAAACGATGAATGTATTGATTTTACAATGATGTGTGTTTTTTTTTTATTTTTTTATTTTTTTATTTTTTTTTTTTTTTATTTTTTTATTTTTTTATTTTTTTATTTATTTGTGTGTCTGTGTACACGATAAGTAGTCGAAATAATGCTTCGATTTTTGACTTCAGTATCTTGTTCGATTGGAAAGTGAATATCGTTGGTGCATTGGGGAGGTCAAAA